>JAMPIV010003050.1:0-57500 GCA_024509875.1 Oreohelix idahoensis | reverse complement strand
ATCTAATCTAATCTATCTAATCTATCTGTGTATCTATGTATCTATGTATCTATCTAACTATCTATCTATCTATCTATCTATCTATCTATCTATCTATCTATCTATCTATCTATCTATCTATCTATCTATCTATCTATCTATCTATCTATCTATCTATCTATCTATCTATCTATCTATCTATCTATCTATCTATCTATCTATCTTGTCGTGAAGTCGAATTCACAAACCCGTCATTCTTTACCCAAATTGCACTACATACTTTATAAATACTATAGGATAGAAGAACCAATGAAACGCCGTCTTTATTCGGTTGTTTACATAACGATTACGCATTCAGCATGGAGTCTCAAATATGTTCAAACCAGTAATATGAGCAAAGTACAGCCTGAAAGAGGTTAGTAATTTAAATATAAGAATGTTGCTGAACCCGTCTTTGCAAAGATTTCCAATGGAAATGCTATAGTAAGAGAGAAATACCGAGTAGAATGCATCAGGACATCAGGTTAGTCCAAAATTTTGCTGTTTAGGCTACGCATAGAATAAAACTAAAGCATGTAATATAAAGTCAATCATTTAGATAGATGAAGATTAATTAAGGGTATATTTTAAGCCTAAGATGAAGGAAATCGCTCCAGGAATAAGAAAGATAATTAAAATCTTAGCTTTTCATATTTGCACATCGAGACAAAATTATGCATACATTTTGAGGAACTCAGGCACATTTCGGCAACTGTCGCCTCTGTCGCCGGATGTGACCTATAAAAGATCATGCAAATCGGGGGCGATAGTTTTTTTTTGAAAAATCACAGCGAGCGGTAAAAAAGTGTTAATGAAGAATGCCTTTGCCTTCTGTACCTGAAAGCAGACCATTATAACCATTAACAGCTCGTCTGTATGTGCCTGAGGGTAAGAAAGAATATATATATGTATATAATTATATGTATTTCTATTGATTAATTACAGTGTGCATTAGGAAGTGTATAGATGTGTAAGGGAGAGTTGAAGGCAAACGTGCAAGGGGAAGACAACGCTATAAGTGGGAAGATAACATCAAGAGATGGACAGGAACGAGTCTATCAGAGTGCACCACCAAGACAAGAGACAGAAGACGTTGGAGATCCATTACAGCCAACCTTCGTTGTGGAGATGGCAACTGATGATGATGATGAGATGTGTTGGAACTACTGTGTAAATTTCTGGAGGCAGAAGCCAAGCCTGTGAATATTCAAATAATTTGAGAATGGTGGCAAAAGTGTGTCTATAGTTTTCGAAAAGTATTTAAAGAATTATTTCTTGATGGAATGGACCACACGCCAGGAACATAAGGAAGGATGAAAGGAATTGTTTTACTGTAATGATTGATATATTACTTAGTATGTTTCACAAGACCTACTAAATGTATGGAGGCGAATCATGGACAGTTAACTATAACCAAAGAATTGGAGAAAGATATGTTCACAGTGAACTAAAGTGTGTTAATGCTGTCTTGATATGACCTGTGCGTCTGTCTGCACGCTATCGTCTGAAACTATCTCTTACCTCCTACTTCTGTAGAAAGGGGATAGAGATAGGCAATATTGTGATGCAATAGAACATATTTCAGGTTGTATCCTGTAACTGGCGTCCACCTTAAGGAGCTTGACTCTAATATAGGAGCCAGTGGTGCGAGTGCCCTTGGTGCCATAGGGACGGTCACCCAATCCTAGGCCTGGAGGAGACACAATTTCCTGCCAGAACAGAGGTAGACCAGAATCAAAGCCCATATTTAAAGATGAGTAGCCACACAAGTCTACTGTTCGGTTAATGCAGCATCACCACAAAATAGTTTATGATGATCCAGCAAAGCATTTTATCTAAGCAACCGTCCTAGTCAGAAATAGACAACCTTAAGTAACCGTGAACAAGTTTGAAGCAATACTAGAAAAAGACTGTCTTCAACAAAGTGATTTCAGCTTAAAGAGGAGAACATTTATATGTCAAAAAGACTGTAGATAATTGTGACTAATTTCAAGTGTTTTATTTATTTACTGTTGTAATTGAATTTGAGTTTTCTTGAAAGATTTTCAAGCAGAAAAAGCCTGTAAAAATAAATTGTAAATATTTACCAGCAGACTTACTTAAATTATTTAAGTTAAGTTACAGTTCCTGTTGGTAGATAAATTAATTAATACCCCTAGCAGAGCTAATAATAATAATAATATTAACAGATGAGGATCTGGAGGGGGGCAAGCAGGGACTTAGAGTAGTATATTACCATCTTCTCTAGGAACTTATACAGCTTGATCCTACCTTTGATGTCTATACACCCTTACTCTTTTCAGAGAAGGGGGTATTACTTATAAGACCAGACTCTTACCTGGCACTATCCTGGTATCACCTGATACAACTTTGTGTCCAGGATACTTATTAATTTCAATAACATCTACCCTCTCGTGACATATCTATCTATCTAATCTAATCTAATCGAATCATCTAATCTAATCATCTAATCTAATCTATCTAATCTATCTAATCTGTCTGATCTAATTTGTCTAATCTATATCTAACTAATCATCTATCTAATCATTCTAATCTAATCTATCTAATCTAATCAATCTAATCTAATCTAATCTATCTTATCATTCTAATCTAATCTATCTAATCAATCTAATCTAATCTATCTACTCTATCTTATCTAATCTATCTAATCTAATCTAATTGTTAAATACTTTATATTCATTCAGGGTCAGTTAAATGTTTAAAGCTCTCATATACACGCCTGATGTTTTCAGACGTGCATATGAGCACAGCAATGATATTTTTTGTAATGTTCTTTGCGTATTACCATGCACCAGTGTTAAACGGGGTATGGCGCATTATGACGCAGTGATTTGTTTAGATACGGACTATGTCCTAGAGGCAGATTCGGATAACTATCGTCGTGAATAGACGTGATTGATTTTTGTGTTCTTACCCAAGTCTAGGGAAGACACTGTTATAAAGTAATTATGATCATCTGAAAGATAAATATGCTCTTCTTGAGGAAGCTATGCCAAGAAGCTTTTATTGTGATTATTTAGCCAGAAACGGCTCGTTTGAAGTATCTCGCCTCCGATACTTAGTCTCCTGTAACGTTACGGCAGAGCTTCAGCTCGACCAGATATGTCAAGCTGCTAGTGCGTCCTGCTAACGCTAAGAGTTTATGGGGTCGTAATTGAATATATATATATATATATATATATATATATATATATATATATATATATATATATATATATATATATATATATATATATATATATATATATATATATATATATATATATATATATGCTCAAAGTTTCTAACATGGTCATTGTGGTAAACCCATTGTAGCAAGTTTAATTTGCTGGAGAGGTTAAGATGTTATAATTGAATGGTGTATTGCCGTGGAAGTGTTAACCGTGTGAGGTCAAGCTATGTAAGACCGTGAGTCTAATAGTTGATTAAAATGATGATGAATTCGCAGGGTACCTAACGCTACCTCTCTAGATCTCACACGGCCTGTATTTTATTTCTAGTGTCTGATGTTTGATGTGACTAGTGTCTAGGGGTGAAATAAAAATGATGGTACATCAACACAACACACTATAACTCACTATAATTAAAGGAATAAGTCTGTGGTTTAAGTTTTTGAACATTAATTCTTTTTTTGTATAATTTTAATCTGCCTGTCCTGCAATCTCTTTTGGACAGGTCTTTGAAAATGAGGAAATTATATTTTACAACAAATTAATTAACTAAAATTGGACTCTTGGTCCGATAAGAATAATATTAATATATTGTCCCTGTAGGTGTATTCACAGACTGTTATTTAGTACATAATAGTGTAAGTCATTTATATGAGGAGCTGTTACTGTCATCATGCCCCCTATCTTTTATAGTTAATTTTGGGGAAAAACACTTTTTATCCCGATGAACTGTCAGATGGCCCAGCTAATGGCACATCACCTTATATTCTTTTCTGTAGATGCAAAAGTCCAACACTGCTCTGCATAAAATATGTCAGCTCACAGAAGCTCCTTCTGGCTAATTGCAGACAGTATAAACTTTCATATATTTCTTCAAGTTTCCTGTCACCGGCTGGTAACAGGAAATAAAACCCTGCAATAAAAAGACACCCTGGCCTTTTCATATCTGATTTAGATTTCCATTAACTATTTATACATGATGGGATGGGGTCAGCCTCGTGTGCATACAAGTGCACCAGCCCCTAATTCATATGACTTCACCTTACTGTGACCACACCTCAGGTCCATATGGCGGATACGCCACTGTAATTTTACATAGTTTTCTTCACTACAATAACGTGGAGTAAACACATCTCCTTCTGTATGATTTTCTCTTCTTTTCCTAACTATAAACGCCCTAAGCATGTTGATGAGTGTTCACGGAACACGGAGGCTTGCTAACATATTCTGATCTAATAATAATAATAATAATCATAACAATATACAACATTCAAATACAGTTCAATTTGAGGACTCAATAATTTTTGCTCCCGGCATGTCCTTCACTTTTCCCAGTAGCAGTATCTAGCTTTTTGCAGTTTTAATAAGGCCTATTAATAAATAAATGATTCTTACCACAAATTTAATGAAATATAACACAAGTAACGATGTCTGGCAAATATGGCCTAAGTTTCTCTGCCTCTGTCCAGACTGTTAGATTAGTATTTATTTTACAATTAACACTTCTGTTCTCATCGTACTTTAGTACAGAAAATTTCTATTCAAATGGCCAAGAGCCTTGTAAGCTTTTGCTAATATCAATTTGGGCTGGCCAATGAAATCAGGCGACTACCAAATTTTTAATTTAGTTTTCAAAAGCAAAACCCCAAACATACTATGTGTCTCGTAGTTCATTGGTCAGTCTGCCTTAGCTATGCCAATGCAAAAATATGTTTAGAATTTGGGCTACCAATTCTGCCTCTCCCTTCCTCATAGTGCTAACCAATCAAATTGAATCACTCCTATGCCTCTTTTTCAAAATTGCGTCCCCAAAATGTTACCAATAAAATAAGCAAGAACGATCGTCTGTTTGTCACACTGTACTAACATATATAATATTTCTACAATATCTTAGTTATTACTTGAGCGATTTTTGATATTGAAACATATTATTGGTCAGAAGACTATAACCTATCAGCCTATATAAGTTTTATGTCAGTCTTTAGTGTCGTTAACATTTTTGTCTTTTTCCATGCATTTTGGGTTTTCTCTTTCTGAACCATAATATTAATAAATTCTATCTCTAAAATTCATCTACGTTCTTGTGAGGACTATGGAGGATTTGATATATTGTAATAATATTAATTCTATCTTTCTAACCATCCTTTATTCTGTATAACGAAAGTCACTCTTAAGTTTTCACTTTCAGTATCGTTCTACCCCCATTTCCCCTTTTCCCAATGGTTATTTGAATCTTAGTTACATTGTCTAGCCTAACTAAGTGGCGGGTACTAAACAGTAAAGCTTTCTTACGCAATAACCTTCAAACCTCGGTTACTAAGCGACTTGGATACAATATAATGCATTAGTTTATTTTTAGATTCATAAAAAGCATTGGTTTTATTCTTCTCTCACACTCTGTCCTCCCTCTTTTTCTATCGCTCTAGCAAGCGAAACCAGTATATCCCACGCAAACTGTTTCATGTCGATTTCAAATTTTCAAGACGGAGTAACGAAAACGCGGGCGGGTTTTGGGATAGGCTTTTCATTTTTCTTAGCGCGAACACTTTTTAACATACAGCTCGCCACCAGGCATCGGTGATGATGTCGGGCAACAAACACGGGCTTGTAATAGTTTTTACTACTTTTTACTCTTTAGTTAAATATTAATGAAATTTTGATCAATTGTATCACCGATCTCACCACACATCCCCCCTGTTAAGAACATGCAACAACGTGCTAGTTTAAAATCTGTGATACACATTAGATCAACTAACTCAACTACTCTATATGATTATTCTGGGTTTCTTCTGGCGGGTGTCTACTTAAAAAGTCTGCCCCAACATTTTGTGAACCCGGAATGTATTCAATGGTGAACGAATATGGTTGAATGAGTAAAGACCACCTTAGCAAACGGGTATTCCCATGTTTTGCCTGTGCCAAGAATACTAAAGGCTGATGGTCTGATTGGACCACAAAAGTTCTACCATATAAATAGATCTGGAACTTCTTAATCACCCAGACTAACGCAAGACATTCTTTTTCAATTGTAGAGTAGTTTTGTTCCGCTCTGTTTAACTTGCGACTGGCATAAGCGACTGGGTTTAATTCCCCATTTGGGGAAGAGGACCTCTGTAACAAAGTGGCCCCCAAGCCGCCATTACTAGCGTCCGTTCTTACCACGAATTCCTGAGTCAAATCAGGTAATTTCAAAATAGCCTTCTAGTGAGTTTTTCTTTTAATTCATTATAAGCCAATTCGCACTGTGCCGACCATTCAATCTTATCCGGTTTTCCTTTACGAGTCAAATCTGTCAGAGGCGCACACACAGAATTAAAGTTTTTAATATATTTTTGATAAAAGCCACAAAGTGACACGAAAGATCGCACATCTTTCTTGGTCTGTGGTCTGGGTGCTCTCTGCAATTTCTCCAGATTCTTGGGGTCAGGGGTCATGCTACTCTGATGTACAGTATGTCCCAAGAATTCTAGTTCCTTACATCCTATACAACATTTCGTTGGTCTAGCAGTCAAGTTTGCCTCTCTGAGTCTATCAAACAGCATGTTCAAAGAGTTAACATGGTCCTCAAATGTTTCCGTCGCGATAAGAATATCATCCATGAAATTGGAGATGCATGGATTTTTCAGCGGTTCCAACAGTTTTCGCATCATTCTGGAAAACACACTCGGCGCATTTTTCAACCCAAACGGTAACATGTTAAATTCATAGTGCCCTTCCGATGTGCTAAACGCCAGATAAGGTCGAATCTCAGGCTTCACTGGGATCTGGTAATACCTTTACTGAGATCCACCTTGGAAAAATATTTTGCCTTATTCAGTCTGGCAAACTGTTGGTTAGTATGAGGTAATGGATCCACCTGACTTTCTGTGACAGCATTCAGTTTCCTGTAATCTATGCACAGTCTATGTTCCCCAGATGGTTTTCTCAACAAAAACACACCAGAGCTATAAGGAGATTCACTGTGAGAAATAATCCCTTCTTGTAACAAATAATCTATCTCCTCTTTCAAACCTTTTTCTTTTGCGAATGGGATAGTATAGGCCCTCATACAGATGGATGTTGGGTCTAGTAGTTTCATATCATATTCCAACAAATTTGTGTGCCCCGGCTTATCCGTTAACACGTCTGTATGTTTCTCCAGAACCTTTTGAATCCTCTCCGTCTGCACTTTGGTCAGGTGATTACTGATCTTCACCTGTGCAAACGTTTCACAGGGTTTCAGTGGATATTCAAAAGAGGTTAGAGGTTCATTTTTCATTTCGGTGGCTATGGCCAAGGTCATTAAGTGTGTTCCTCTCAAATTACGTCTTTCTTGATATTTCTTTAGGAGGTTCACGTGATAGACTTTTTCCTTTCCCTTCTTGTCTATCTTGTAGTTTGTTCTGGATACCTTTTCCAAAACTGTATATGGACCTTGCCATCCGATCTGAAGTTTATTGCTGCTGCCGAGTAGTAGAAGAAGCACCTTCTACCCTACAGCAAGCTCCCTATCCTTCTCTTTCTTATTGTAATATGCCGCATGTTTCTTCCTGGCTTGTCTTAAGTTATCATTTGCAATTTTCCAGCCAGTTTTTAAACGAGTGGTCAGTTCGTTCACATATTGATATCATGAGGTAACAGTCTCTTCTGCCTTCTCATCTGTCCACGTTCTCAATAAGGCTTCCAATGGACCTATAATTGCCGACTTAATTTTTGTCGGTTATTTGGCAGACCAATTTTTCATGGCACCAGTAATTATTATGTGATTGGAAGTGTGGTGGTGGTGACTTTTTCTTCCTTTTGTCATCACACAAGAACCTTCCACTACCAATTCTTTTCTTCGGGTTTTCTCCCCTAAGTTTCAGTTTCAAAGTGAGAGAACTTCGCTCTCTTTCGTGTTCATCCAGTTCCCGGTTTTCCGACCAAGGGAGTGTCGGTTGAGACTGGATTGAAGTCACTTTTTGCGCAATCCGCAGAGTGGCCATTTTTCTTGATTTAGGTGAAGACTGTGTGTGAAAAGGAGTCCTCCTATCCACCGTGTCTACTTTATTATATTTCTTTTTCTTTTTAATTTCAGGCCTAGGTTTGCCCCGGGGCGTTTCTTGGTCCTGATCATGTTCCCACCATGTGGGTGTTCCCTTGTGACATTGGTCGAAGACCTCCACAAATTCTGCAATGTCCGCAGCAACGCCTGGCCAATAAAATTTTTGAGAAACTCCTTGACCGGTAGTACCAATTTTCTCATGTCTACCGTCAACTCCAACATGTGAGCTTCTCATCACCATTTCCCTATATGAAGTGGGAAGTACCAGCTGTCCGTGACCATTTGAACCAGTTCCGGCCTTCCTATATATGAGTTTATTCTTCTTATAAAATTCTCCTTTATTAGGAGGGGTATGGCATTTTGGGAGTTTCTTAAAACACGGCTTCAGTGACCTATCCTCTGCCTGTGCCTTCCTCATCTCCTCTGGATGAGTATTTATAGTTTCATCTTCCTCCTTCTTCGACTGTGACCTGGTCTGCACTGTTGCCATGATCACTGGTCTCTTGGGATTCCCAAGAAGACATGACGACACCCCAATATCAGAGGGTAGATGGGTTCGTTTATCACTGCTGCCTTGATTACTCCTTCCACATAGCAAGTTTTTACAGTTATCCTTGCCATGGGAAGTGTCATGGTTGCTACGTAATTAGTCGCCCCTTGTATCTCCACTGTTTCTGTGGTATACTGATCTGGGTTCACTAGGTGAGAACTCACGACTGAATCAAATCTAAACCTGTATCATAAAGGCACCTTATGGTGACCCCATTACATACAACATCCTCACAAACTGGGGGGTGATAAGGCTCCTGCTGTTCAGTAGGTTTGTCCTTTAATCCCTTGTTCCCCGTTTTCATTGCAGCGAAGGTAGAAGGTTTCTTATTACAGACTTAGGTGTCATGAGTGTCCCTCTTACACCATCTACACCATTGCTTTCCTTGGTTGAAAGGTTTTCTTTCATGGAATTTCCGGTCATTGAACTGTGGGTTTCTATCTCTATGGTCGAATCTTGACTTATCAAAGTTGGGCTTACCTCGGTTTCCCTGATCTCTATTATCAAATTTATTTGAGTTTTGTGGGGCTTTATTGTTATCTATATGTTTCTTTCTTGCGCCAGCTACTTCTGCCTGGGCCGCCTGATATCTCTCAGCAACATTAAGTACCTCACCCAACCTCTCTGCACCTTGTTCCATGAGAAACTTTCTCAGGTCTGGAGCCATGGACTCTCTCAATTGCTCTATCATGATCATCTCTTTAAGATCTTGGGTTTTCTCCCAGAGCAGTCCATTTCTCCAAATAGGTTTCCAATCTGGCAGAGAATTGGTGGTATGTCTCCCCAGACAAAAGTTTGGCATTTCTAAACCTCTTTCTATAAAACTCACCATTTTTCTCGTATCTAACCAAAAGAGCCTGCTTTAACAATTCATAATTGTCTTGGTCGTCCCTGCTCATTTTTGCAAAAACTTCATAAGCTGTTCCCCTAAGACCTTGGGATACCTTCAGACTCCATCTTTCTTTTTCTAACCCATAAGTTGTAGCTAGTACCTCAAATCTATTTAAAAATGACTCAATGTCATCAAAATGATCTAAATGGAACCCCATGGCTGAGTTAGAGGCCCCCTGACTGGCAGTAGCATCAGAGGTAGAGGGGCTGTGACCATTTTCAGGAGCATGGAATTGCAACTCTAACTCCCTTAGTCGTAACTCGTGCTCCCTCTGTAATCTCTTATCTTCTGCTTCCCTTTCTGCAATCAGTCTTCTTTCCTCTTTTTCAGCCTCCATCTGTACTCTCCTCTCCTCCTTTTCAGCCTCCATCTATACTCTCCTCTCCTCCTTTTCAGCCTCCATCTTTTTCTCCTCAAATTGGAGCCTCTTAATTTCAGCCTCCCTATCAGCCTCTAATGCCCTTGCCTCTTTGTCAGCCACAATTTGTAACCTTTTAATTTCTTTATCTGCTTCTAATTTTCTTTCTGCTTCTAACTTCCTATCTTCCCTATCTCGTTCAATAAATTTGTCACACTCTGAGGTTACATACTGGACCAGCTCTGGCCCATCCATGCCCATCTCTCTGGCAGTCTGCACGGCAGCAGATCAAAACTTTGCCAAGTCCGCCATCTGATCAATTTCTAAAATGTTCTAAATCTATTACTATAATAAGTACAACTCTAATTAAATTATTCCAGGCTCTGACAATTCATCAATTTCCCTAATTCTTGGGTAATATTAATAATGGGGATTCCCTGGGTAAAATAGAAATGATGTTAATGCTAAATCCCAGAACAGGACCCCAATTTATGTAGTAATGTTATAAGAATTTAAAAATCCCCGGGCGAACGTCCTAATATATGTAGCAAGTTTAATTTGCTGGAGAGGTTAAGATGTTATAATTGAATGGTGTATTGCTGTGGAAGTGTTAACCATGTGAGGTCAAGCTTTGTAAGACCCTGAGTCTAATAGTTGATGAAAATGATGATGAATTCTCAGGATACCTAACGCTACCTCTCTAGATCTCACACGGCCTGTATTTTATTTCTAGTGTCTGGTGTTTGATGTGACTAGTGTCTAGGGGTGAAATAAAAATGATGGTACATCAACACTACACATTGTAACTCACTATAATTAAAGAAATAAGTCTGTGGTTTAAGTTTTTGAACATTAATTCTTTTTTTGTATAATTTTAATCTGCCTGTCCTGCAATCTCTTTTGGACAGGTCTTTGAAAATGAGGAAAATATATTTTACAACAAATTAATTAACTAAAATTGGACTCTTGGTCCGATAAGAATAATATTAATATATTGTCCCTGTAGGTTTATTCACAGACTGTTATTTAGTACATAATAGTGTAAGTCATTTATATGAGGAGCTGTTACTGTCATCATGCCCCCTATCTTTTATAGTTAATTTTGGGGAAAAACACTTTTTATCCCGATGAACTGTCAGATGGCCCAGCTAATGGCACATCACCTTATATTCTTTTCTGTAGATGCAAAAGTCCAACACTGCTCTGCATAAAATATGTCAGCTCACAGAAGCTCCTTCTGGCTAATTGCAGACAGTATAAACTTTCACTGGAGACTTTCTGTCTTCACATATATTTCTTCAGGTTTCCTGTCACCGGCTGGTAACAGGAAATAAAACCCTGCAATAAAAAGATACCCTGGCCTTTTCATATCTGATTTAGATTTCCATTAACTATTTATACATGATGGGATGGGGTCAGCCTCGTGTGCATACATGTGCACCAGCCCCTAATTCATATGACTTCACCTTACTGTGACCACACCTCAGGTCCATATGGCGGATACGCCACTGTAATTTTACATAGTTTTCTTCCCTACAATAACGTGGAGTAAACACATCTCCTTCTGTATGATTTTCTCTTCTTTTCCTAACTATAAACGCCTTAGGCATGTTGATGAGTGTTCACGGAACACGGAGGCTTGCTAACATATTCTGATCTAATAATAATAATAATAATCATAACAATATACAACATTCAAATACAGTTCAATTTGAGGACTCAATAATTTTTGCTCCCGGCATGTCCTTCACTTTTCCCAGTAGCAGTATCTAGCTTTTTGCAGTTTTAATAAGGCCTATTAATAAATAAATGATTCTTACCACAAATTTAATGAAATATAACACAAGTAACGATGACTGGCAAATATAGCCTAAGTTTCTCTGCCTCTGTCCAGACTGTTAGATTAGTATTTATTTTACAATCAACACTTCTGTTCTCATCGTACTTTAGTACAGAAAATTTTTATTCAAATGGCCAAGAGCCTTGTAAGCTTTTGCTAATATCAATTTGGGCTGGCCAATGAAATCAGGCGACTACCAAATTTTGAATTTAGTTTTCAAAAACAAAACCCCAAACATACTATGTGTCTCGTAGTCCATTGGTCAGTCTGCCTTAGCTATGCCAATGCAAAAATATGTTTAGATTTTGGGCTACCAATTCTGCCTCTCCCTTCCTCATAGTGCTAACCAATCAAATTGAATCACTCCTATGCCTCTTTTTCAAAATTGCGTCCCCAAAATGTTACCAATAAAATAAGCAAGAACGATCGTCTGTTTGTCACACTGTACTAACATATATAATATTTCTACAATATCTTAGTTATTACTTGAGCGATTTTTGATATTGAAACATATTATTAGTCAGAAGACTATAACCTATCAGCCTATATAAGTTTTATGTCAGTCTTTAGTGTCGTTAACATTTTTGTCTTTTTCCATGCATTTTGGGTTTTCTCTTTCTGAACAATAATATTAATAAATTCTATCTCTAAAATTCATCTAAGTTCTTGTGAGAACTCTGGAGGATTTTACATATTGTAATAATATTAATTCTATCTTTCTAACCATCCTTTATTCTGTATAACGAAAGTCACTCTTAAGTTTTCACTTTCAGTATCGTTCTACCCCCATTTCCCCTTTTCCCAATGGTTATTTGAATCTTAGTTACATTGTCTAGCCTAACGAAGTGGCGGGTACTAAACAGTAAAGCTTTCTTACGCAATAACCTTCAAACCTCGGTTACTAAGCGACTTGGATACAATACAATGCATTAGTTTATTTTTAGATTCATAAAAAGCATTGGTTTTATTCTTCTCTCACTCTCTGTCCTCCCCTTTTTCTATCGGTCTAGCAAGCGAAACCAGTATATCGCACGCAAACTGTTTCACGTCGATTTCAAATTTTCAAGACGGAGTGACGAAAACGCGGGCGGGTTTTCGGATAGGCTTTTCATTTTTCTTAGCGCGAACACTTTTTAACATACAGCTCGCCACCAGGCATCGGTGATGATGTCGGGCAACAAACACGGGCTTGTAATAGTTTTTACTACTTTTTACTCTTTAGTTAAATATTAATGAAATTTTGATCAATTGTACCACCGATCTCACCACACCCGTGTATCCTACAAATCCGTTGCCGTAGAGCTTCCGCTAACCTTGGTGTGGTAGCTGCCAGTGCGGTCGGTCAACGTCCATTTTGATTGTTATTGACTATGTACCTTTTCTACCATGACCATTGCTGATGAAGAATGTCTGTGAACTACTGGTGTAAAGTTTCGTCATGAATAAATATGTTGTCAACACTAACTCTCCCAACGTGTACAGTGTTTGTCCGTGCCAGTTAAGCATCCTGTATTGACTCATCCTACATCGTTACCGGGTCCTATTATCATTAACCAGGTCATCACTATAAGCAAAAGAAACGGCCCACATTATTCGCGTGATCAGAAGTACGTCGGCCACATTAGCAAGCCCGAAAAACCAGACAACACCACTGAGAACATAAGACACAAAAACACCCGGTAACACTAATCTAATCTATCAAATCTATCTAATCTAATCTATTTAATCTATCTATCTATCTAATTTTTTTTTTAATTTTTTTTTTTTGTTTTGTGTAAGTTAATTGAAGGTCAAACACCTCAACAAATAGCATTCGCTACGACGGAGTGTATCTTCAGTCAAAACTTTTCAAAAACTAGAATTTGTAAAGAAAGATCATGTTTTCCGCCAAACATTTTAAGAAGTAAAATCCCCCATTAAGGGCATTAATTTACTTTAAAAATATACTTTGGGTGCAATTTCATTGAAGTTTTCATTTTGACAGGATTTTAACAATGTTCGTCATAAGCAAAATTAAACGTATATTTTACATATATGAGGAGATAGTGTAAGATGAGTGGTTGCTGTTGTCACGGGATTTACTTCCCCTGCTCTGCAGTCCAACAATGGCCAAAACCTAGAGTATCTAATGAGGGCCTTCAGAGGTATCTACCATCGATCAAGATTACTCCTGGCAGAGTTTTAGATAGAAGGATGATGATGCTTTTGTCTCGAGAGAGTGTTCTTAAGATAATTCAGAAATCAAGAACAATGTTGAATTGGACGGAAACATTTTTAACTCTGTATCTGCCCGACAAATTTGATGAAGAATTATTATGTATTTTAGCTCCCTCAAGCCCCCAACTGATTTAATTCGGTGAAATATTAGTTTAATAGCTCTAGTGTTATTTAAAAAATACAGGTGCTGTACACTCAAAATGATTAAATCACCTATAAATTTGTGTATATATACAGATAACAAATGTAATAATCAATTATATTTAACAGTATAAAACAACGAATAGTTCCTTAAAAAATCATCACAGGTGATGATATGGTTATTAAGGGAATTTTAGGTCTTGGGAAAGTTCACATGGCAGCTTTTAAGTGAGTACTTAGCTGCCAGTAAGAGGTCGGTTGGTTCTGCTCCAGCCGATGTTTGGTTCCTTGCAGGTTATGGACTGGTTCACTTTTGTCACTGGTCAAGTCTAGTGGTTGCAACACGTTCCAAGTACTATCAAGCAGTAATCACGAAGCTGGTCCAGCGTCTTCAAGACCTGTGTGATGGTGGTGTCTAGCGTTGACTGCAGGCGACTTATACCACACACTTGTTCCACAGATAGCACCTTCAGTTGGTACCACCGACTAGTATCATGAAATAAGAGAACAAATACCTTCCTCAGTATTGGGTTTCCTGATACGAAATCAAGATGAGATGAATGATTTTTATTTTGTAAGTGAACTGAAGGTCAAACACCTAAAAAATGTCCGCCCCTTTTTCATTCCACCATCCCATCTGCCTTAGAGCATTACCCTCTCTGAGAATTAATATTAATCCCAATGAGCGGCAAACATCGTTTTCATTTATATTAAACATGTTTACATTTACCTTTGCACTGGTTGAAAAGGTTAATAATAAGTATTTATATCGGTTATGTTATCATCTACTCCCTGCTCCATTTGGAACTTGGCACTACTTCTGCTTTCGGTTCTCTATGAGAAACCCACATAAAGTAGTCACCAGCTCTTGCAGTGGTAGTTCATGAAATCATCATTCTTTATGCTGATGTTGCCAGCCTCGTATGACTTGGACATCCATTAGCAATTTTCACATGTTAATAAATGCAAAATATAGAATTATTTAATGTAAAACTTACCCCAAACTCTTTTTGAGAATATACTGAATTCTAGCTCAGAGAAATAGTAAATGCAACTTGTTTAAGATGCCTCATACACGTGGTTTGGAGTATTACTTTGCAAATAGAACCCCACAATGACTTAGTGTTCATGTTTCTAGGGTTCCGGGCTTACCGTATTAATGAAATCAGAGTTTTCCTGAAATACAAGTCCACAAGATGCTAAAACATGTTGTCCGGTCCTTTAAAATGTTCCTTACTCCGGCTTGCCTGGCTGTCTTCATGACAAGTTGAATTTCACAGTGCTCTTAACCGGCGAAAGAGTCAGGTTATATTGCAACTTTCGGCCCATGCAGAGAGAGAGAGAGAAAAAATGTGTAAAATAGTACGACCATTTATGTGACAGCTGTCTAATGAAATCTTAGAGCAGGGTCTCTTAACCTGTGGTCCATGAACCTATTGGAGGAGGGGGAGGGTGTGTTCGTGTATGGTTTCTATAGGGTTCATGTATATAACCTAACATTTTGAATTTTATTTTCACCAATATTTTTATTTTGGAAATTAATATAATTCTTATCATTTAAAGAAAACATTATTTTTACAGATTTCTATATTTCAGTATGACTTTTTACAGATTTATATATTTTAGTATGACTATATGTAAGTTTTGGGAGCCACGGTAGCACAGTGGTTAGTGCACTAGCTTCCTAGCCCGGTGGTCAATGGTTCGATACCCAATTGCAGTGGAATTTGTTAGACCGCATACAGCTCCGTAGTCGACCCAGCCTCATGAATTGGGTACCACAGTAACTCTGAGAAGGTTAAGGCGGCCAGCCTGATGCTGACCACATCACCCCTAGTGTGCCGATGGTCAAGAAAATATGGGCTAACACCATATTCCCAATATGTCTCATTGGGCGTGTAACGGGATCCTTTACCTTTTTGTATGTAAGCTTTGTAATAAATTGTATTTATTTGTACGTAACATTTTAATTATGCATTTATATACATTTTCTCGCAGAAGTAGGCCGTTGCCACCACGTGACAATCAAAAGGTGTCCATGATACAAAAAAGGGTTAAGAAACCTAGCGTTAGAGAGAGAGAGAGAGAGAGAGAGAGAGAGAGAGATAGAGAGAGAGACAGACAGAGAGACAAACAGAGAGAGGGAGAGGGAGAGAGAGAGAGAGAGAGAGAGATTTATCTCACTTTTTTCATTAACTTAAGAAGATCTTTATTTTCTCCCCACGTCTGTACTGTCGTTTTTACAGTACAATTGATGATGTCAAATGTTTGATGTCATTTTAATGGCTGATTGCGAGAAGAGCCGTTTTAGAGTTCATGCGAAGTTATATTATTGTTGTAAATAATATCTAGTAACCATATGTGGTCTGTGTTTATTATCGCCGATGCTGTACCACTGACAATGACAGTAAAGGTGCTGATGTCAATAATGTTGGCAATAATGTCATTGCTGTCATCTGCGATGTTCTACAGCTCGATCCAATTCAACAAGTGCTGTAAGACTCCCATTATGACCCTTTGATCTTCGAGTCCGTCGGTTGATCATGGCACCAAATGAGTTCTGAATATACACAACAAAGGCTCCTAGCATTGTTTCGCCTGATATCTCTCATCCACTTTCATTACAGAATTTCATACTTACCGAACCTTTCTGTGAAGATGCATTGCGTGCCTAATTTGGTAACAGATCACGAATTTGCGTGAACGTTCCCTGTCCCCGCATGACATGCCCGGAGGAGGTCATCACGATGGAATCCATTGCTCATACGCATGGATGAGATAAAAGCGGATCTGTAATTGACAGCTCCCAGTGTACGCATTCCATTGATGTTTCAACCTTTATGGATTTTAAACAATTTGAAAATGTTAAAGCGCAGTTGACTCGTTGCGAAGCAATTCCCCATCCCCCCTCCTATACGCATTACGCATTGGTTTGCGCTTTTCAATAGGAGATAAAAACAAGCTGAATAGTTTTGTAGATAGCACTGACAGTGCGAACCATTAATCTTTTTTCTATCTTTCTTTTTTTCCAGTTTTGATCTAACAAAGGTAAATTGTCTGACAGTGTGTATAACAGAACGTCTGCTATCACGTAAATTCTCACGGATTTCAATTTGTTCAACACACGATTGGTCGACTGGGTCTCAATGCGGTTCAGACCGGGGCAGCTAAAAACAGTCGATTTTAATTTGCCGTTCTGCCAAAACAAATAGTTTAATTTAGGGGTCGCTGCATTAGACAATGAACGTGATTTTAGCCATTGTCGCGCGGCAAAGAAGGATAGCTTTATCGGGGCTTTTAGCGGCAAATTACTTTTTTCATTTGGTAGGCGACAGACGTGAAGTGCGCACGATAGCTTCAATGGCTGGAGGAAGAGTAAACACAAACTTTTATTCAGTGATTGAACAAATGGGAATCAAACCGCGGTCACAACGGCACGGATTCTTCTTTGAAGTTTTGCTCTTCTCTTTGCCACATTACCTGGATAATTGTGTTTTCCAGGACGCCAGTGACATGTTTAGCGCACACGCTCACACCCAAAATCTCGCTTGCCTTCCTTCTGTAAAATACATACTTTTTCAACCTTTTTACTTAACGGTAAAACTCAGGTTTTAAAATATCGGATATTTCAGATGTGGTAATTGATTTGTTATAAATATTTATCGACGTATCACGAGGTCCATTTAGCAACAACAAAAAAATTAAATGTACGAATATATAAAAGCTTGTGTTTTACTGGGGCCTGAAGAGGGAGCAAAGATAAAAACACAGTAACCTATCAGGCATGTCATAGAAGGCAGCTAAGGAGGATTGGGACAGGGTATAAAAACTATACAAATTCTATAAAAACTTTAGGCACATACACAAATAAATAAATATGAAAATTTATTGCGACAGAAATGAAAGGGATGAAGAAAACACTGAAAGATCTTGAGCGGATGGCACAGGTCAGGGGGATCTGGTACAAACTTTTTTGAAGGTCTATGCTCCTTAGGGAGGTAAAGGGTATCGAGTGACTGACATGTGAAAATGTCATCCCAAGTAAGTAATTCAAATAAATAAATTCAGCTATCCAAGGCAAACAAAGAAGTTCTTATGTTTATGAGATATGTGATGCGTTCAAAAGAATAAACTGAAAGACTGTCATAAATGACTGCTGACGTGGAATCGTCAGGACTTAAATGGTATAACAAGATCACGAAGGTAGAAATGGTGGACGGAACCGAACGCAAAAATTCAACCAACTGAATCAACTATTTCAACCCCATTTCCATTCTCATCTTACTAATTAAGTAAGTGAAACGCCCAGTAACGAACAATGAAAAGAATCCCACCATATTTCAGGGAAAGACGGGAAATGCGCGCATTGCACAGTGAAATCTAAATTGAACATCTATTTTTTTTTTTTTATACACAGGCCTGTCAATGTTTTATTTTTCATGGCGCATTCACCATCGACCATAAGTCATGATACGTTTAACTTCAAAGACCTCATGAAGTATAAATATAATGGAAAGGAATGAAAAAACCACAGGAGAATTAGTAACGTCAACAAGACAGGCGGCAAAAGGAACACAACATAATTACTTCCCCTCATATTTTAGCGGGTTATTTGCTTGAATTTAAAATACAAAGGTATAATTTTCTTTTGGATGATCTCTGAAGCATGTATTTTGCTCTCTCATTGTGTTTTCCAGGACGCCAGTGACATGTTTAGCGCACACGTAGACAGAATAAGCGCTCACACCCTCTCACATGACTCTCCACAGAAAAAAGGAAAGCTATTGCCGGGCTCCCCAACAATTACACACACTCTATACAGCACCACTCAACGGCTTCAGAACACGTGCAAACTCTACAGCTTGGCATTGGCTGCTAAAGAGCGACGGGCATAGTAACTCTAGTTTATGTATGATTTTATTTTACAAAGTGTACTGTCGTGAGTTAGTCTGTTTCACAACACAGCTTCTGAATAATCCTGAGTAACTCTGACCAAACCGCGCGCCATACATTGTAGAAATTGTATGATACACTAGCCAATGGAAAGACTTCCTTATTCGTGTGTTTACTACAGCCTTGCACAGGCAAAATGGTCAGTCCTCATTTGTGCAACCGAGTGAAGGATGCAAATTAATTACATAAGTAGGAAAGAGGTTCCACTTGGAAGAGGTCTCTAATTCTACAACAGGAATGTTACTTTAGAGGTAGATGGAAAGACTCCCACTAAAAGTAGTTTATTAAGAGAGATATATTTAGTGAAAAGGCTTCGACACATCGGGTTAGTCCCTAATTTAGGTGTTTAAAATATGCATAGAATAAAATGCACGTAGGAGATTAAAAAATTTTTAGCTAGGAAGATAAAGATTAATTCAGGGTATAATTTAAGCCTTAGATGAATAAAATCGCTCCAGAAATAAGAAAGATAATGGGGAAACTAGTTTTTCATAATTGAACAGAGATACAAAATATGCATCATTTTGGGATTCGCAATACTCCGTTAGCCCCCTGTTTTTCGATACGCCGGATGTGCTAGTACCTGAGAGCAGATCAAGTTTGCATATATATATATATATATATATATATATATATATATATATATATATATATATATATATATATATATATATATATATATATATATATATATAATTATTTGATTTGCTATTGATTCACTACAGTGTGTTGGTAAGTGTGTAGACGTGTTTCTACAACCATTGTGTAATTTCTGAAGGACTTACCAGACTGTGTACATTCAAATTAAATTGAGAATGATAGCAGAATTGTGTCTGTAGGTTTGGAAAAGCATTTTAAGAAATATTTCTTGAGGAAATGGGACACATGCCTGGAATATAAGGAAGAATGACAGGAATTGTTTTAATGTATGGATCAATGTATTACTTAGTATTTTATACTAGACCAAATCATTGTAAGGAGGCAGATCATGGACAGATGGATCTAACTAAGGTTTTACAAGGAAAGTATAGTCACGGTGAACTGGATGTGGGTAGTGCTGGTATAAATTGTCCTGTGCATTTGCTAGCACATTATCTGACCCTGTCTATCGTCCCCATCTTGTGTGATAAGAGAATAGTGATGGACCATATAGGGGTTACGTTTATTTTGTTTCAGGTTTTATCCTGACAACTACAAAAACTTTATAGAGTCATCCACCTCTGCTGGACTCTGTGGTGCAAGTGCCCGTGTGGTTAACAGGGCCAGATACCCAGCTTCCACTGCCTGGAGAATTTCAAAATGCGTGTTCGTCCATGGCAGGAGTGTGACCGATCTCTTAACACAAGATAAGTGGCAAAACAAAGCCACTAATCAGCGTATCCAGATTATACCTCTATATTAAAAGACAAGATGCAAATAAACATACAGTGAATGATGAAAAGTGTAGACATAAATTTACCTTGTACTATCTTCACAGTCACGTAATAGTGGCATAACTTATTAGTATCACATCAACGTTCTTCAAAAGGAGATAACTACCCAAAGTGATAAACTTCAACAAAGTGAATGACTTTTGAGATTATTTATTATTTTTCAATGTTTATTGATTTCATGGTGTAAATACATTTGATTTCATTTAAAACTTTCCTAACCGAAAAGAGAAACGGTATAGGTTAAATAAATTGTAAATATTTATTAACATAATTACTTACTTATTAAAGTTGAGTTTATGTTATTGTTGATAAATAATTTTGTTAATACCCCTAGCAGATACCACAACAACAACAATAATAACAAATAATAATAAAATCAAGGGAGGATCATGAGAGGGAGCCCATAGGGATTCAGGATAATACATTAACATCATACCTGGAAACTTATACAGCTTGACCCTACCTTTGATGTCCATACACCCTTACTCTTTTCAGAGAAGGGGGTATTTCTTATAAGACCAGACTCTTAGCTGGCACTATCCTGGTATCAACTGATACAACTTGTTGTCCAGGATAACTTATTAATTGTAATACCATCTGAACCTCTCGCGACATGTACTAAATACAGGAATTCTCTTAACTCTATATATGACAATAACGACAAGTCAGGGACATGCAAATAAATGATATTCAGATGAATCATGTGACATTTGTCATGTGATATATCCAAAATGATCCTATTTTAGATTTCTGAAGTTTTTTGTGCCAAACAAATGAATTCGCACGTGCTGTGTGCGCGAGTTACACATTCATGAGCAACTTCTGCACGCGCCAGTCCTTAATAAATATGTTCCGTTGACCACTTATTAATTCGTTGATCCCATTTTACTGGGAAAAAATATATTTCAACAGAGAATATGATCTCTGCATTCAAGTTTCACACACATTTTTATTTAGCGTGCTCACTCTGCATTCTCCAGGCGCATTACTTTGTTGTATGTAAATATCATAGCACGCGCTAGGTCATATTTGCCGGCATTTCACGAGATCTCGAAATAAAAAAAAAAAAATAAAACCGCTTTGAAACGCAGTGGCGTAACTACAGTGTAAGCGGTCCCCGGGCACAAATTAAATTGGTGCATCTGTATATACAAAGCCGAAGAACTATAATCACGATACGACCAATGTGCATTATAAAAATGTAACTACTTACGTCATCATCACCAGAACCCTTCAGCTCTCCAAGTAGCGTACGCTTTCAACACATTTGTGCCAGGTCATACTATTCTGTGCCATCTGGTCCAGATCTTTCCATGTTTTCTTTATCCATTTCATGTTTGTCTCAAGAATCTGGAACATTCTATGATGTTTAGCACAAGAACACAGTGCCGTCTTAAAACATGGGCACACTGGGCAGTGCCCAGGGGCCCCACGATTCTAGGGGCCCCATGCTGGGATGCTGCCATATTGTTCATAAGACATCTCTTGGCAGAGTGGATAATTACTCGATCTCTCGCTGGAAAGGCCTGGGATTCAAATCAAACATGACGTGGGGAAGTTGACGAAATTTGTGTAGAAAGTACCATTAAATTATAAATCTATAGGTTTAATTTTATTGACCGT
This sequence comes from Oreohelix idahoensis, assembly GCA_024509875.1. Classification (NCBI taxonomy): domain Eukaryota; kingdom Metazoa; phylum Mollusca; class Gastropoda; order Stylommatophora; family Oreohelicidae; genus Oreohelix; species Oreohelix idahoensis. The sequence goes on along the minus strand of JAMPIV010003050.1, from coordinate 35,261 downwards.
TTACATTTTTATTCCCGGGGGTGGGTAGGGCTGGTAGGGGCCCAGTGCATTGCTTTGCCCAGGGCCTATAGTGCAGTTAAGACGGCCCTGCAGGAACAAAAGGGATTAACAGGGAAAAATAAAGCCCAGGGTCCCACCCGACCACTACTTTACGGGGCCCACTCAGTGTTGGGGCTCCCATGTGCCCGGTTCACCCTGGCAGAAGATACGCCATCGTTGAAGAGCCTGACTTTATTCATAACGTTTAAAACCGTAATTTTAATCGGCTATCAGACGGCGAATTCCCGCGCTTGTGTAACATTACAGGAAGTGTATTCCGAGGATGCGGGCAGAGAAACGCATCTTGTTAGAGCCCGCCTAACATGTCGGTTGCTGTTCTGGGATGGCTGTGACAGGGCTTTAAGGCACCTGTGTCAATACAGAGCTACTATCAAGTGGCAAAGGCTGATGCGTCAACTCACTATCGCCGTTTTCAGATTCTGTGACTGGCATAATTTGACGATCCGCGCTTCAGTCACCATCTAGGCTATTCAGTAACAATGGCAAAGCTTGAACTGAAAATCTGTTTATTCTATCCATTACATCGTGTGTAATCTATCAATTAATTTGAATTAATCTGTCTTTCGATTAGGAATGGAAATCAGGGCGCCAGAGACAAAGAGAAAAGTTTAGTTCACAAACCACGACAGACCTTCAAGCGCGAGAACAATCTGCCCAAAATAATGTCTGGACTATGCGTGCATTTGTTTATTTATTTATTTTGTTTGAATATTTTTCCCAAGGATTATTTTTATTTAAAAAAAAAGACGCACACGAATAACTCTAAATCTCCTTCTATTTTTGAAGATATCACCAAGATGAAAACCTGGCCAAAATGCTATCTAGGACATGTGTCAATTCGTTTTTTTTTTCTTTGTTTTTTTCCGACGGTTTATTTTTACTCTATATCTCCTCTTCTGTTTTTGAAGATATCATGGGCAGAATGGCAAGAGAATTGGCTTCTCGCTGTAAAGGTGCCGGGTTCAAATTAGGGTGTATGTAACGGTTCAGTCTACCCACTTGCAAATGAGTACCTAACACAACTCGTGAGTTAGGGAAGGAAAAGGCAGCGATGACGGAAACTGGTCACCACATATTTTAATACTGCACCTAGTATAGTGAAGTCTCTAACACTTCAATTCACTACGGCAGCATCTGCTATGGGATTACCTTTACCTTATATGTCTCTGGTTTGCTTGTTTTGTTTTTAAATTTGTCTTCAACGGGCTATCTGTACTTACTGCTGGTCTTCAGTTCTGTGGTGCCTTAGTTGTCTCATGTAGCACAGAGATATCATAAACATTTTTCTGCTTGGTTCCTATGGTGGATGGAGCCACCACTGTAGGTGGTTCCCCCTTGCAGGAAGCCTGCACAAAGCATTGATATGTTCTGGTAGAAGTGGTTTCTATGGCAATTTGTTTTATATAATAAGGTTGCCAGCCCCATAAAAAAGCTCATATTAGACAACGCATACAACATTAGACGATGTGTACAACAGTAGACAACGTATACAACATTGGACAACGTATACAACATTGGACAACGTATACAACATTGGACAACGTATACAACATTGGACAACGTATACAACATTAGACAACGTATACAACATTAGACAACGTATACAACATTAGACAACGTATACAGCATTAGGCAACGTATACAGCATTAGGCAACGCATACAACATTAGACGATGTGTACAACAGTAGACAACGTATACAACATTGGACAACGTATACAACATTGGACAACGTATACAACATTGGACAACGTATACAACATTGGACAACGTATACAACATTGGACAACGTATACAACATTGGACAACGTATACAACATTAGACAACGTATACAGCATTAGGCAACGTATACAACAGAAGGAACGACTAAGCCACAGTCAATCCCCATTCTCATTTAAGGATTATCGCTAAGAAAACGAAAGAAAAAAATCTATCACTCGCAATGAGGAATGACTATTACGATTCTACACACATCCTTGACATTTGACATTCAACATGTCAAGTCTGTCATGTAGTATGGCTCTGAAACAAGGAGAACAAAAACAAATAAAATAATACCATAAGATAACAACCAGAAAGATAGAAAATATCATAAATGGATGCCTGTGCTGAACTGAAATTGTTACTTTTATATATATATATATATTGTTGCTGAGTTATTTTAGTGATTTCTTGTTCATCGTGCTTGTTTTATCATTACGCGAATTAGGGTGAAGCGTTCATACAACTCAGTAGCATGGTATGAGGAAGTAACATGTAATACTTGAACTCAGCAACATTAATGAAGTAATTAATGCCTTCAGATTGAGTCCGTAATATTTAATCACATGTACACACAGGATGATCATTTCTAATATGAGAAGAACCTAAATCCGTATAAGTCATGCATAAATTAATCAATAACGTAGACTGCTGGTTTACGTGTCAATGTCCGTTTAAAGGATACAATGCAGTATTGTCGTCAGAACATCACAGCTATATGCACGCGCAGATAGACATGGCTACCTGCCGACAGTGAGACTGCGAGTCTGAATATTTCATACGAATTTGACGATTATTCTCCTCCTTCTGAGGATTCTAGTTAAACACTAACCTCCATAAGTTTCCTCTCATATAGAGTTCTAGGACTGACCCTGGTCCATCATAAATGCACATATAAATGGCTATATCATGCCATTGAATTGGAAGGTTAGAAAACGCAGCTATTCAGCTTGGCGGTCAAGTAACAAAGGGTAGCGTCTCCTAGTTACCGACTGTGACCCAAACAACGCTAGACACGTCATAATCGATCGTGTATGGAGCGTTCAATAATTGAAACATCTATCGCAATATATTAAATGTCTTAACCTTTATAATTGCACGTCTGCTAACCTTTAGCAGACGTCGATAATAACATATACCGTAACAATTCCCTGTACACCGGGGGAAAAAAAATCGATAGATTTTTTTTCAAGATCTATCCGACTTAACAATTTTTCAAAAAATTTAACACAATTGTGACATATGGCCGACGATGTTCTAAGTAGAACCATGTCGCGGTCATGTCAACTAACTATTTGTCATAGTCATCTAACATTAATCACATTATATATCAATATTATGCATATTATTATATCAACTAAATAAAATGTCTAATGTCACTAGTGAATGATAGAATTAAATTAAAGTAAGGTCTGTCGTGTTAGTATGTCATATAGGAATTAATTTGACTAATTAAAATTAAATTAATTAATTAAACTAAGAGTTAAATTATTAAGATTCTAATGTAACGCGATGTTATGAGAGAAGAAAAGACAAATAAGTGAGAAGAAATAGAAAGAAATTCGAATATAAGTTTAACTTAATTGTGTGTGTTAAGTGTTAGTGAATAATAACTATCTAATTTAACTAACTAAATAACGTATAGGTACATTTAAAAAAAAAATATTAATCTAATACTTGTGAGATTTATTTTCTCTTTTCATAATTTCTTCTTTTCATATTTCGTTCTTCTTTTTTTTTTTCATTTCATTTTTTCTCACATTTCATTTTATTGATATTAATTCAATTAAGAAGTTAAGTTAACTAATTAATTAGTATAGGATATGATGATCCATCCGTAGTCCTGATCCTGATGAATTCTTTTAGACAAAGTGTTGAAACGTTTCCGTCGGACAGAAATGTCAATTATCCTAGGATCCAAGAATTAAGTGCACATAGGATAATAAGTTCGACTTGTCGTCAGATATTGTTCCATGATTATTCAACGAAGATTCATATATTGTGTATGGACGTTAGACGAAGTTTCAATGTCAATATGTATACCTTGTTTGTCTTTAGTTCAATTCTGTGATGCATATAGTGTTTATAATTATTAAATTGAAGTCAAGGTTAGTTCCCTTATAGTTGATACTTCGTTCTATTCAATGTAGTGATGATTGACGTATTTTAGGAATGTTAATGTTGATTATTCGTCGTCAATAGGATTACGTGACAAAGCATCCGCCACAATGTTTTCAGTGCCAGGAATATGTTCAATGGAGAATTCAAATGGCTGCAGGATGATCGCGTATCTGGCGAGTTTTGGACTTTTGTGGTTTGATCTACGCAAAGATGCTACAGCACGCTGGTCAGTCTGTATGGTGAATGGAGCACCAAGCAAGAACTTTTCTAGTTTCGTGATTGCCCATATAACTGATAAAAGTTCCTTGTCCACTGTGGAATACTTTGTTTCTGCCGGCTTTAGCTTTCTTGAAATATATAAGGTAGGATGTAGAACGCCATCATGGTTTTGGAGCAGGCATGCACCGATGCCGTAGTTACTAGCATCTGTTCGTAAGAAAAATCTTTTGGAAGCATCGGGAAGTCTTAAAATTGGTTCATGCGAAAACAAATTTATAATTTTGTTGAAAGTTTCATTGCATATACCAGTCCATGTCACCTTCACCGGCATGTCTTTTTTTAACAATGAAGACAATACAGCCGTGATGGATGACAAGTTTGGTATGAATCTACTGTAATATTGAACAAGTCCTAACAAACTCCTGACCTGTTTCTTCGTCTGAGGAACTGCTATGTTTAGAATTTTGGAGACCGTACTAGGTAACGTTCGGATATATCCCGCTCCAATGATATGTCCCAAAAAGGTTATCTCATTACACGCGATCTGCACCTTTGTAGGTTTAGCAGTTAGATGATAATTCCTTAGAGTGTCGAAAACATATCTAAGTCCCGAAACATGTTCCTCAAACGACGAACTAAACAAGCATATGTCGTCAATATATGTAATAACGTCTGGTCTACCTGATAAAATGTGTCGCATCAGGCGAATGAAGGTAGCTGGCGCATTAACAAGCCCAAAAGGCATCACATTCCACTGGTATAGACCTTGTGGAGTGGAAAATGCGGTGTAGTACTTAGCCTTTTCGGTCAGTGGTATCTGCCAATAACCTTTAGTTAAGTCTATCTTACTAAATATAGTTGCGTTGGATAGACGTGGCAGTAAGTCGTCTATAAGTGGATGTGGTTCGCTGTCAACTATAGTCTTAGCATTTAATTTTCTATAGTCAACACATAGTCTGATGTTATTGTCCTTCTTCCGGACAATCACTAATGGAGAAGAGAATGGTGAATTACTAGTCTCAATGATTCCCAGAGACAACATCTGTTCAAGTTCCTTAGTAGTTTTAGCAAGGAAATGTAAAAGAACCGAATAGGGATGTACACGAATAGGTGTATCGTCATTGAGAGTAATGTCATGACTGATAGCCGATGTGCGACCCGGGACGTCGGTCAACACATCTGGATAAGATTGTAATAGATTAGCAATCTGTAGACGCTGTTGCGGTGTAACCGTTGAAGGAATGGTTACATCCCGCCAAGATTCAGTAGGTTGAACTACTGGTACCGGTAACGGTAACTGTACCTCAGGAAAAGAAGATTCTTCTTCCTGGATGACGGATAAGTTAGAATAATAACAAGTAGATACTGTGTTGTCATCTAGTTCATGAAAAATTGACTGTAAGTGTTCAGGACGTGTATGAAATTGCTTGAGCATGTTAATATGAAATATCTTTTTGTGTCCCTTGATATCTAAGACGTAATCAATGTCGGAAATTTTATCAATGACTTTGTAAGGACCATTCCAAGATATCAATAATTTATTGTTATTGTGAGGAAGTAACACATAAGCCTCATCGCCGGGGAATAATTGGCGTAATCGTCGAGACCTATTTTGTAGAGATCGAGCCTTAGCTTTTGCAGCCTCAGAAGAAGCTGTTGCCAACTGGCAAGACTCAATAATGTTCTTCCGAAGATTAATCACATACTCGTAAGATGACTGAGTGTCCTGAGTCATTTCCGCGTCAATTAATAAGTCTTTTATTAGTCCCATAGGACCTCTTGGGGGAGCACCAAAAACTAATTCAAAGGGAGAGAAGCCAGTTTGTTCATGCGGTACCTCCCGATAAGCAAATAGAACAACCGGGAGTGCTCTGTCCCAGTCATGAGGGTGCTTAACAGTAACCTTATGTAGTAGTTGTTTAAGTGTACGGTTAAGCCTTTCAACTGCACCATTACTCATAGGATGATAAATACTACTTAAATTCCTATCAATGTTCCAGGTTTTCATGACTTCCTTCATGGTGTCAGATATGAACTGTGACCCATGGTCTGATAAAAGTTTTCTAGGAAACCCTATTCTAGAGAAGATGAGATGTAGTGCATCAGCTACATCTGTGGTAGTGGTGGTCTTTAATGGGATAGCTTCTGGCCATCGTGTGCACAAATCAATGCACGTAAGGACGAATCTATGTCCTCTGGCCGATGGTAGCAATGGACCAATAATATCTATGGCCATCTTGTCAAACGGTCTTACTGAGATATCGCAAGCCTGAATAGGCGCCGTGTGAAAAGCTCCACGTGCTTTCACTTCTTGGCATGTAGTACAGGAACGTACATACTGCGAAATATCTCTTGACACTCCTGGCCAAAAGAATGAAGACAGTACTCGAGATCGTGTTCGAGTATATCCCATATGTCCAGCACACTGTGAGTCATGCGCATGTTGAAGAATGTACCGTCTAAAAGTATACGGGACCATAACTTGTTGTTTCATTTGTGATTTGTCATTAAAACATCTAATCAATATGTCATTTTTAATAACAAACATTGGTTTGTTATTATTACCTGAGGATAGATTGTCAACTTTATCAACCAGCTTAAAAAATTTTTTTAAAGATTTATCCTCTTTTTGTTTGGTTGCAAATGTTTCCCTGTCAATAGGTGAATTGACTACAAACTCCTCTTGGTTGTCTGCATCCATCTTATTATCACTAACTTTCTCCATGAGTTGAGTCTGCGCTCTAGTCGTCACGGCGTTTCCAGTGCATAGGTTATGTTTCTCCCATTCTATGATCTCATCTGGATTACAATCTTTACTGCCGTGTATACGACCAACCATCAGATCAGCAATAGGATTTTTTAGCATACATACTTTTACATTCCCTGTGAAAAAGGGTGTTCTAATATGAACAATAGCTGTGGGGTAGAACTAAATAGTTCCACCAAATGTCATGCAGCGTACATATTCTCCTGTCGCACAGCTAGGATGTACCAGCGACTGACGTACACCAATCGTTGTGGATCCTGAATCTCTCAGCACTGAGACGACGGATCCATTAACGATTCCCCTGTTAAAAATTAGTGAGCCTGTTCCATCGTTGACTGCAAGACCTACCTCTGGTGTAATATGTCCGCAGTTAAGCACTGTTTCTTTCGCCTTCTGAAAAATAAGATTGCATTGTTGGCAACTATTTGCCACATTATAATTAATAGCAAAACATGCAGCAGAAGACTGTGTTGTATTATCGTCAAGTGGGACCTGAGCTATAGGGGTAGTATTATTTGTAACTGCCGCCCCTGTATTATGGTTGTAATGAGATGATCCCCGAGAATGAGATCGATTACGAGTATAATTGTTAGAATTATCTCGTCTTCCTCTATAGTAACTATTATCTCGATGTCTCGAGCCATGATTATTACCATTCCAGTTATTGTTACTATTGGGGGTATGTGATCGATTATAATTAGTGTTATGTTGACTATTTTGGTAGTTTGTTTGAGGTGAATAATTTCTATCTCGTGATCTACCTCTGTTGAACTCATTTTTATTGTTGAAATCATTATTATGTCCCTTCTGAACGTTAACATTGTGATTTCTTTGGAACCTACTTCTGTCTACACTGTGATGTCTTTGTTTGTTATTATGATTGTAGGCCATATTAGACGCCACAGGTAGAGGTTCTCTTAATGAAGAGTTAGAAATGTTCACATTCGGATGTGCCGAACAGTAGTTTAAAGAAATTTTTTCCAACTCGTCAATAGTACCTGGTTTACGCTCCTGCAAATATGCAAAGAATGGTTGGCTAACCGAAGATAATACCTTATCCCGTAGTAGCAAATCAACTAATTTGTCGTACGATTTGTTGACCTCTGCCAGTTCAACCCATCTATTAAATGTATTGCGTATGTTCGCAATGAATCCTGCAAAATCTTTTGGAGATTCAGGTAAAATTCCCTTAAATTTCAACCTACAGTGTTCCTCGTCCAGGTGAAACCTTCGTAAAAGCAAGGACTTAATAGCACCGTAGTTATTTGCTATTGATGGGTCAGCATTTTGAGAAGCCGTCAATGGTTCTCCAACCAAGAATTCATTTAACTTGAGTACCCATGACTCTTCAGGCAAATGATTTGTTTTGCAAGTCTGTTCAAAACGTGACAGGAATGATGAAAGGTCGTCCTGGTTTAAGTTGAAAGTGGGTAATTTAAAGTTGTAGAAATGTTTAGTTTGGCTGGATGACGATTCCATTTTGTGCGTTATTATTCTGGTTTGCAGCAGCACTTTGTGCATGAAATCTTCCTGTTTCATTCTGAAGAAGTGCTAATTCCAATTCGTCTCTCCTTTTTTTTTCATCTTCTTGTCGACGTTCCTCCCTTTCCTGTTGAGCAATTTCTCTTGATCTATTTTCCTTGGCAATTTGCTTCATCTCACGTTCTGCTTCCTTTCTTTCACGTTCCTCCTCCTCTTTCTTTAATGTAGCCTTTTGTTCCTCCATTTCTGCTTTATGTTTTTCCAGTTCTGCCTCAGCAAACTGACGAAGTTCTTGAGATTTATAACCATATTCTTTACCAATTTTAACGAAATGGTCTATAGTAAGCATTTTGACTTTTATCCGGTAAGTAATTATTGATAATTACTGATTAAAATAGTCAACAGTAGCTTCAGAGTAATTATTATACTTACTCAACTTAGGAATATTCAATATAAATAATCACAATAGTACTGAACTCTTATGTCTAAGTTCAACCAGTAGACAATATTTTGTAACAATATTGTATCTAAGTACTAACTATATCATAAATAGTTATGATATCTGTTAACTATAATGTAATTACATCACACAATTAATCTCAATATCCAATAATGTTGGGTATGATTCCTAGTAATTATATTGTTCAATGTACTAATTTACTCTCTTAGTACCAGAAAAGTATATTAAATAATATACAATGGGTCTGTCACCTCAAAGGTAGACTATAAGATTATTTTATTTGGTCAATATATATATTATATTATTATTATTATTATGCCCTAGGCATCTCTTATAAATTGTAGTGCTAATTTCTTGGACTATCACTGCATAATTATGCAATGTCCCATATTAACCTTAAATGTCAAAAAAAAAAAAAAAAAATTAATTAAATTAAATTACAAGTGTATTACTGAATATAATATCATATTATTAATGTAGTATTTAATATATATCATGAGGACAAACAAAACAATGATGCAACTAAAGGGTACAAACAATGTCAAGACGCAAACAAGACATTTTCACAATTAAAAATGAATTTATGAACTAAATAAAACAAGCGGAAGTGTCACACGGAAAACGAAGGGTCAAGGATTGACCCGAGGTCAACTGAATATGCAAAGTACACAACAAAAAAATGACTGCAAAAAATGATGACATCACAGGACTCATAACGGACGAACATTTAACAATCATAAAATAAATGATAGTAAGAGTAGACTGGACAAAATAGTTAACGAACATGATACAAAACTGAATAAAAATGTGAACTTAGTACAAATAAAATACACCAGTTATCTACGGAACGGCACAGCTAACACAAACCGTCGAACGATAGCAGATCTGGACAGGCAGTCCACCGGCAAACCTCAATGGGGCTTCCAAAAGTGCAATCGTTTAACTGCCCTAAGACCGACTGAAATCTAGGTGGTCAGCTGTTCGCGACATTCCCCAGAGATTTCAGTTCCCTCCAACCGGCCCGCTAATTAACAACACATTAAAACAACCAAAAAAATACATAAAACACATTCAGAAAAAAAAAAAAACATGCCTATGCAGGCAAAAGGCATGGACTCAGTATTACTGTTTGCAATGACGACAGTTAAACAAATAGACTTATCTTTTCCGTTGTTTAGATCAGTGCTAGAGGTCGTCAACAGCTAGGCTAACGCCCCTGACTGTCTGCTCCTGTAGTCCATACCGTGTGTTTGCTTCAATGGCTCATGTTTCCCCTGGTTAGACTTAGAAAACGGCTTTGGTTTCTCCGACAGTTCACCTACACGACCTTCGGTGACGTCACGTTGTTAGGCATTATAATGAGTACAACGTCATCTTCGACTGGATCATGTGATCGAAACTTGATCGTAAATATTGTGGTTAACATGTGCGTAAGGAACATAAGTTTGTTTCTTTTTTTCTGTCGTTCCTCACAATCGGCCGCCAGTTTGTTGCTGAGTTATTTTAGTGATTTCTTGTTCATCGTGCTTGTTTTATCATTACGCGAATTAGGGTGAAGCGTTCATACAACTCAGTAGCATGGTATGAGGAAGTAACATGTAATACTTGAACTCAGCAACATTAATGAAGTAATTAATGCCTTCAGATTGAGTCCGTAATATTTAATCACATGTACACACAGGATGATCATTTCTAATATGAGCAGAACCTAAATCCGTATAAGTCATGCATAAATTAGTCAATAACGTAGACTGCTGGTTTACGTGTCAATGTCCGTTTAAAGGATACAATGCAGTATTGTCGTCAGAACATCACAGCTATATGCACGCGCAGATAGACATGGCTACCTGCCGACAGTGAGACTGCGAGTCTGAATATTTCATACGAATTTGACGATTATTCTCCTCCTTCTGAGGATTCTAGTTAAACATTAACCTCCATAAGTTTCCTCTCATATAGAGTTCTAGGACTGACCCTGGTCCATCATAAATGCACATATAAATGGCTATATCATGCCATTGAATTGGAAGGTTAGAAAACGCAGCTATTCAGCTTGGCGGTCAAGTAACAAAGGGTAGCGTCTCCTAGTTACCGACTGTGACCCAAACAACGCTAGACACGTCATAATCGATCGTGTATGGAGCGTTCAATAATTGAAACATCTATCGCAATATATTAAATGTCTTAACCTTTATAATTGCACGTCTGCTAACCTTTAGCAGACGGCGATAATAACATATACCGTAACATATACCGTTTGCTTGTTTTGTTTTTAAATTTGTCTTCAACGGGCTATCTGTACTTACTGCTGGTCTTCAGTTCTGTGGTGCCTTAGTTGTCTCATGTAGCACAGAGATATCATAAACATTTTTCTGCTTGGTTCCTATGGTGGATGGAGCCACCACTGTAGGTGGTTCCCCCTTGCAGGAAGCCTGCACAAAGCATTGATATGTTCTGGTAGAAGTGGTTTCTATGGCAATTTGTTTTATATAATAAGGTTGCCAGCCCCATAAAAAAGCTCATATTAGACAACGCATACAACATTAGACGATGTGTACAACAGTAGACAACGTATACAACATTATACAACGTATACAACATTGGACAACGTATACAACATTGGACAACGTATACAACATTAGACAACGTATACAACATTATACAACGTATACAACATTGGACAACGTATACAACATTAGACAACGTATACAGCATTAGGCAACGTATACAGCATTAGGCAACGCATACAACATTAGACGATGTGTACAACAGTAGACAACGTATACAACATTGGACAACGTATACAACATTGGACAACGTATACAACATTAAATAACGTATACAACATTGGACAACGTATACAACACTTGCCAAAAAAGGGCAACCTGAAACTGTGCACAAACTACAGAACTATAGCTCTTATAAGCCATGCCAGCAAAATACTTTTACAAATCATAATGAAAAGGATGCAACAAAAGCTAGAAACAGAAATAAATGAAGTACAGGCGGGTTTTCGACCAGGTAGAGGCACTAGGGATCATATATTCAACATGAGGATCATCATAGAAAAGTGTAGAGAATTCAACGTTGACCTACATACTTGTTTCATTGATTACACAAAAGCTTTCGATTGTGTACAACATCAGCAGTTATGGGCTATTATGAAAAATATGGGATTTCCAAACCACCTTATACAACTCATCGCACTGCTGTACCAAGAACAACAGGCAGCCGTAAGAATAGAGGGGGAAACATCAGAATGGTTTGAAGTACAGAAAGGAGTAAGACAAGGCTGTACCCTTTCCCCTTACCTGTTTAACATTTATGCCGAGAATATCATGAGAAACGTGAGAGATGACCAAGAACACACAGAGTTTGACTCATTTAACATCGGCGGGTACCAGATCCCGGAAATCAGATATGCTGACGACACAGTCCTCCTATCGACCAACCCAGAAGGACTTGAACAATTACTTCTGTCCACCAAAAAACACAGCGAGGCCCAGAATCTATACCTAAACACCAAGAAGACCAAAGTATTGACAACAGACAAAGTAAAGACCAAACCAGAAATTGAAATTGATAACGAAGAACTGGAAAGTGTCAATGAATTCGAATACTTAGGATCAATCATTAACAGCTCTGGCGACTGTGCAGTAGAAATTAAAAGAAGACTTGCAATTGCTTCACATAAGCTAATACAGATGAAAAACCTATGGCAAGGCACAAGCAAAGAAACAAAGTTACAACTGATCAGAGCATGTATATTCCCAGTAGCAACATACGGCTGCGAGACTTGGACACTCAATAAAACAGTTGCAAAAAAGATTACATCTTTCGAAATGAAATGCTACAGAAGGATGTTGAGAATACCCTGGACAGAAAAAAAGACCAACAGAGAAGTACTGCACTCACTAAATGTACAGGAACATTGGCTCCTAAATACCATCGCAATAAGGAAGCTGAAATTTTTTCGGTCATATAAAAAGACATAATAGTCTGGAAAAAACAGTGATGGAAGGCATGGTCCCTGGAAGAAGGGGAAGGGGTCGACCTAGACGACGGTGGACCCAGGACATCACAGAGAGTCTGAACTTGTCTTTGGCTGATGCAGGTCGACTTGCCCAGAATCGTGATGCGTTCAGAGCAGCTGTAATGGAGACAACGTTCTGGAAAGAATACGTCACATGATGATGATACAACATTGGACAACGTATACAACATTGGACAACGTATACAACATTAGACAACGTATACAGCATTAGGCAACGTATACAACAGAAGGAACGACTAAGCCACAGTCAATCCCCATTCTCATTTAAGGATTATCGCTAAGAAAACGAAAGAAAAAAATCTATCGCTCGCAATGAGGAATGACTATTACGATTCTACACACATCCTTGACATTTGACATTCAACATGTCAAGTCTGTCATGTAGTATGGCTTTGAAACAAGGAGAACAAAAACAAATAAAATAATACCATAAGATAACAACCAGAAAGATATAAAATATCATAAATGGATGCCTGTGCTGAACTGAAATTGTTACTGTTATATATATATATATATATATATATATATATTATATATATATATATATATAATATATTTATATATATATATATATAATATATATTACTATATATATTTATATATATATATATATATATATATATATATATATATATATATATATATATATATATATATATATATATATATAATATATTATATTATATTATATATATATATATATAATATATATATATATATATATATATAACTATATCTATATATATTTATATAATATATATATATATATATATATATATATATATAATATATATATATTATATATATATATATATTATATATATATATATATATATATATATACTGAAGCACATTAAAAACGCACCACCTGTATAATCCAGGAACAGAGTGTGAAATGTAAATATAAGTGTTTACAAGTTTACATATTTGGAATCTTTATTCATTTTCTTATGAATCCATGCTGGTCATTAATTTGTACATTTGATTGTTATGAAATTCATTGCATTCTGTGCAGGCAAGGGAGAAAACCAAAAATGCAACCAATAAAAAAATTCATTCACACTATCCTCAGTATCTGGTATGTCCACCGTGTGCTTGCAAACAAGCTTGGCAGCGGCTCCGCATGGAACGCACAAGTCTCTGAAGGAAATTCCGGGGAATCAAGTCCCATTCACGTGTAAGAGCAGCTTCGAGCTGTTGCAGATTAGCTGAAGAACCTTGCCTGTAGACTCTGCGTCCAAGCTCGCCCCACATATGTTCTATATGGGACATTTCTGGTGATAGGGCAGGCCAATCAATCCTCACTGTTCTGCTGCTGTAGATATTGCTGCGTAATGCATGCGGTGTGCGCACGTGCGTCATCCTGCTGGAGAAGCTGCAAGTCTGTGTGGTGAAGTGGGAAGTTATAAGTACTAATATGTCCTGATTCAACTACAAGGGAACCAGGAATCACAATCAATTTAAATTACAAGTTATGTACAGAATGTATTTAATATGAATATTGTAGTGACATATATTAGTACAAATGTTCTATGTGTGTCAGTTGTGTAGTAGTAAAATGAGGTAATACTGGTTTTGTTTTGTTCAAGCTCTGTTGGTATTGGTCATCATGACTTCAATAGTTTGTCTTTAGGGACTATTATTGGAGATGTTCACAGTTCCTGATTTTAAGACAAGTAAATTCCCCTCTGAATGTATTTTTATAAAGTTATTTCAAGATGAGGGGACATAATGTTGAGCTCAGCTGGCCAACTCTGCTTATCTTGAGTGATGGCGGCAGGAGAGGACTCCTCTGCTCGAATTCTCCTCTGGGCTCAGGAGACACCTCACTGATAGCTAAAAAGACCAAGGAGTATGCTGTCCGACTCTGGATTCAGCAAATCTCTGACCAGATGCTGCTCACTACCATCAAGACCACTGTCCCTGAAATCAAGAAGGATGTACCTTCTACTTCATAACTAATTTATATTCTCTTTTACACTGATCACAATACAGCACAAACATTGCGTTCAGAGCGTTAGGCCAACAGTCAGCTTCATCTGAAATACTTTATACCAGCATTACCTTCCTTAATGGTCACTACGCCTCTGCACTTCCAGCATTATTTCTTTCTAGTCAATCATCCAGGTGTCAGTGTACTGTTTGGCCATTCCATGCCGTTTTACTTCTCTCCGACACCCTCTGTTCAGGCTGGAGCATTTTAGGCTTTACCTCACGTTTGCCACTGAACTACACATATATATACAGGCATAAATCAACAATTCACATTCAATTTTCATTAAAAGATATTAAATGGTTCAAGCTTACCACAATTCATACGAATAACACAGATACGTTGATTAGCAATGAATTCTGGCACAAACTGGCACAAATTTCCTTCTGCTTATCTTCCAGGCTTTTATTGAGCCAAATATAAGCTGGCTTCAACGCACTGATGCTTTATCAAGTGTATTTAAACAAGTGGTTTCGAACTAACGCTCCCAAGTGTGTATATCAGCGAGACTGGCCAATGAGCCACGTTTCGACAAGTGTTTGATATACACACTTGGGAGCGTTAGTTCGAAACCACTTGTTTAAATACACTTGATAAAGCATCAGTGCGTTGAAGCCAGCTTATATTTGGCTCAATAAAAGCCTGGAAGATAAGCAGAAGGAAATTTGTGCCAGTTTGTGCCAGAATTCATTGCTAATCAACGTATCTGTGTTATTCGTATGAATTGTGGTAAGCTTGAACCATTTAATATCTTTTAATGAAAATTGAATGTGAATTGTTGATTTATGCCTGTATATATATGTGTAGTTCAGTGGCAAACGTGAGGTAAAGCCTAAAATGCTCCAGCCTGAACAGAGGGTGTCGGAGAGAAGTAAAACGGCATGGAATGGCCAAACAGTACACTGACACCTGGATGATTGACTAGAAAGAAATAATGCTGGAAGTGCAGAGGCGTAGTGACCATTAAGGATGGTAATGCTGGTATAAAGTATTTCAGATGAAGCTGACTGTTGGCCTAACGCTCTGAACGCAATGTTTGTGCTGTATTGTGATCAGTGTAAAAGAGAATATAAATTAGTTATGAAGTAGAAGGTACATCCTTCTTGATTTCAGGGACAGTGGTCTTGATGGTACTGAGCAGCATCTGGTCAGAGATTTGCTGAATCCAGTGTCGGACAGCATACTCCTTGGTCCTTTTAGCTATCAGTGAGGTGTCTCCAGAGCCCAGAGGAGAATTCGAGCAGAGGAGTCCTCTCCTGCCGCCATCACTCAAGATAAGCAGAGTTGGCCAGCTGAGCTCAACATTATGTCCCCTCATCTTGAAATAACTTTATAAAAATACCATTCAGAGGGGAATTTACTTGTCTTAAAATCAGGAACTGTGAACATCTCCAATACTAGTCCCTAAAGACAAACTATTGAAGTCATGATGACAAATACCAACAGAGCTTGAACAAAACAAAACCAGTATTACCTCATTTTACTACTACACAACTGACACACATAGAACATTTGTACTAATATATATGTCACTACAATATTCATATTAAATACATTCTGTACATAACTTGTAATTTAAATTGATTGTGATTCCTGGTTCCCTTGTAGTTGAATCAGGACACATATTCATTCATGCCAGTAATGAATACATATTGTTATTTGAAAGTTCATCAGTGACTCTTTTAAGATATCTTTGTAGAGTGTTATATGTATGTGAGTGTCACAGTGTTGTCAAGAGTAGTGGATTAAATTAAATTGTTTATCTGTCTGTTGTTGTGACTTACACTTCGGATTGATTGGCCTGCCCTATCACCAGAAATAAAGCAGGTGGTAAAATAAACCCCATATAGAACATATTGGGGCAGCTTGGACGCAGAGTCTACAGGCAAGGTTCTTTATCTAGCTAACTCTGCAACAGCTCGAAGCTGTGAATGGGACTTGATTCCCCGGAATTTCCTTCAGAGACTTGTGCGTTCCATGCGGAGCCGATGCCAAACTTGTTTGCAAGCACACGGTGGACATACCAGATACTGAGGATAGTGTGAATGAATTTTTTTATTGGTTGCATTTTTGGTTTTCTCCCTTGCCTGCACAGAATGCAATGAATTTCATAACAATCAAATGTACAAATTAATGACCAGCATGGATTCATAAGAAAATGAATTACGATTCCAAATATGTAAACTTGTAAAACACTTATAAATTACATTTCACACTCCTGTTCCTGGATTATACAGGTGGCTGGCCGTTTTTAATGTGCTTCCAGTATATATATTATATATATATATATATAATATATATTATATAATATATATTATTTATAGTAATATATATATATATATATATATATATATATATATATCTAAATATATCTATAAATATATATATATAAAATATAAATATAATATATATAAATATAATATATAAATAAATATAATATAATAGTAGATATATATATATTATATATTATATCTATATATATAAATATATATATATATATATATATATATATATATATATATATATATATATAATATATATATATATATTATATATATATTATAGATATACTATAATATATATATATAGATATATATTATAATATATATTATATATTATATATATATAAACAGTAACAAATTTCAGTTCAGCACAGGCATCCATTTATGATATTTTATATATCTTTCTGGTTGTTTTTTAATCTTATGGTATCTATCTTTATTTGTTTTTGGTTCTCCTTGTTTTTTTTTCAAAGCCCATACTACATGACAGACTTGACATGTTGAAATGTCCAAAAAGTCAAGGGATGTGTGTAGAATCGTAATAGTTTCCCCATTCCTCATTGCGAGCGATAGATTTTGTTCACTTCGTTTTCTTAGCGATAATCCTTAAATGAGAACTGGGGATGACTGTGGCTTAGTCGTTCCTATCTTTGTATATACGTTTGCCTAATGCTGTATACGTTGTCTAATGTTTATAACGTTGTCCAATGCTTTGTATACGTTTTGTCCCCCAATGTTTATCATCATCATGTGACGTATTCTTTCCAGAACGTTGTCTCCATTACAGCTGCTCTGAACGCATCACGATTCTGGGCAAGTCGACCTGCATCAGCCAAAGACAAGTTCAGACTCTCTGTGATGTCCTGGTCCACCGTCGTCTAGGTCGACCCCTTCCCATTTTTCCAGGGACCATGCCTTCCATCACTGTTTTTTCCAGACTATTATGTCTTTTTATATGACCGAAAAATTTCAGCTTCCTTATTGCGATGGTATTTAGGAGCCAATGTTCCTGTACGTTTAGTGAGTGCAGTACTTCTCTGTTGGTCTTTTTTTCTGTCCAGGGTATTCTCAACATCCTTCTGTAGCATTTCATTTCGAAAAGATGTAATCTTTTTTGCAACTGTTTTATTGAGTGTCCAAGTCTCGCAGCCGTATGTTGCTACTGGGAATATACATGCTCTGATCAGTTGTAACTTTGTTTCTTTGCTTGTGCCTTGCCATAGGTTTTTCATCTGTATTAGCTTATGTGAAGCAATTGCAAGTCTTCTTTTAATTTCTACTGCACAGTCGCCAGAGCTGTTAATGATTTGATCCTAAGTATTCGAATTCATTGACACTTTCCAGTTCTTCGTTATCAATTTCAATTTCTGGTTTGGTCTTTACTTTGTCTGTTGTCAATACTTTTGGTCTTCTTGGTGTTTAGGTATAGATTCTGGGCCTCGCTGTGTTTTTTTTTGGTGGACAGAAGTAATGTTTCAAGTCCTTCTGGGTTGGTCGATAGGAGGACTGTGTCGTCAGCATATCTGATTTCCGGGATCTGGTACCCGCCGATGTTAAATGAGTCAAACTCTGTGTGTTCTTGGTCATCTCTTACGTTTCTCATGATATTCTCGGCATAAATGTTAAACAGGTAAGGGGAAAGGGTACAGCCATGTCTTACTCCTTTCTGTACTTCAAACCATTCTGATGTTTCCCCCTCTATTCTTACGGCTGCCTGTTGTTCTTGGTACAGCAGTGCGATGAGTTGTATAAGGTGGTTTGGAAATCCCATATTTTTCATAATAGCCCATAACTGCTGATGTTGTACACAATCGAAAGCTTTTGTGTAATCAATGAAACAAGTATGTAGGTCAACGTTGAAATTCTCTTACACTTTTTCTATGATGAATCCTCATGTTGAATATATGATCCCTAGTGCCTCTACCTGGTCGAAAACCCGCCTGTACTTCATTTATTTTCTGTTTTTCTAGATTTTGTTGCATCCTTTTTCATTATGATTTTGTAAAAGTATTTTGCTGGCATGGCTTATTAATGAGCTTATAGGTCTGTAGTTTTGTGCACAGTTTATCAGGTTGCCCTTTTTTTTGGCAAGTGTTGTATACGTTTCCCAATGTTTGTATACGTTATTTAATGTTGTTATACGTTGTCCAATTGTTTTGTATACGTTTGTCCAATGTTTTGTATACGTTGTTCTACTGTTGTACACATCGTCTAATGTTGTATGCGTTGCCTAATGCTGTATACGTTTTGCCTAATGCTGTATACGTTGTCTAATGTTGTATACGTTGTCCAATGTTGTATACGTTGTCTAATGTTGTATACGTTGTCTAATGTTGTAATACGTTGTCCAATGTTGTATACGTTTTGTCCAATGTTAGTATACGTTGTATAATGTTGTATACGTTTTTGTCTACTGTTGTACACATCGTCTAAATTTTGTATGCGTTGTCTAATATGAGCTTTTTTATGGGCTGGCAACCTTATTATATAAAAACTAATTGGCCATAGAACCACTTCTACCAGAACATATCAATGCTTTGTGCAGGCTTCCTGCAAAGGGGGAACCACCTACAGTGGTGGCTCCCATCCACCATAGGATCTGCTAAAGGTTAGCAGACGTGCAATTATAAAGGTTAAGACATTTAATATATTGCGATAGATGTTTCAATTATTGAACGCTCCATACACGATCGATTATGACGTGTCTAGCGTTGTTTGGGTCACAGTCGGTAACTAGGAGACGCTACCCTTTGTTACTTGACCGCCTAGCTGAATAGCTGCGTTTTCTAACCTTCCAATTCAATGGCATGATATAGCCATTTATATGTGCATTTATGATGGACCAGGGTCAGTCCTAGAACTCTATATGAGAGGAAACTTATGGAGGTTAATGTTTAACTAGAATCCTCAGAAGGAGGAGAATAATCGTCAAATTCGTATGAAATATTCAGACTCGCAGTCTCACTGTCGGCAGGTAGCCATGTCTATCTGCGCGTGCATATAGCTGTGATGTTCTGACGACAATACTGCATTGTATCCTTTAAACGGACATTGACACGTAAACCAGCAGTCTACGTTATTGACTAATTTATGCATGACTTATACGGATTTAGGTTCTGCTCATATTAGAAATGATCATCCTGTGTGTACATGTGATTAAATATTACGGACTCAATCTGAAGGCATTAATTACTTCATTAATGTTGCTGAGTTCAAGTATTACATGTTACTTCCTCATACCATGCTACTGAGTTGTATGAACGCTTCACCCTAATTCGCGTAATGATAAAACAAGCACGATGAACAAGAAATCACTAAAATAACTCAGCAACAAACTGGCGGCCGATTGTGGGGAACGACAGAAAAAAAGAAACAAACTTCTGTTCCTTACGCACATGTTAACCACAATATTTACGATCAAGTTTCGATCACATGATCCAGTCGAAGATGACGTTGTACTCATTATAATGCCTAACAACGTGACGTCACCGAAGGTCGTGTAGGTGAACTGTCGGAGAAACCAAAGCCGTTTTCTAAGTCTAACCAGGGGAAACATGAGCCATTGAAGCAAACACACGGTATGGACTACAGGAGCAGACAGTCAGGGGCGTTAGCCTAGCTGTTGACGACCTCTAGCACTGATCTAAACAACGGAAAAGATAAGTCTATTTGTTTAACTGTCGTCATTGCAAACAATAATACTGAGTCCATGCCTTTTGCCTGCATAGGCATGTTTTTTTTTTTTCTGAATGTGTTTTATGTATTTTTTTGGTTGTTTTAATGTGTTGTTAATTAGCGGGCCGGTTGGAGGGAACTGAAATCTCTGGGGAATGTCGCGAACAGCTGACCACCTAGATTTCAGTCGGTCTTAGGGCAGTTAAACGATTGCACTTTTGGAAGCCCCATTGAGGTTTGCCGGTGGACTGCCTGTCCAGATCTGCTATCGTTCGACGGTTTGTGTTAGCTGTGCCGTTCCGTAGATAACTGGTGTATTTTATTTGTACTAAGTTCACATTTTTATTCAGTTTTGTATCATGTTCGTTAACTATTTTGTCCAGTCTACTCTTACTATCATTTATTTTATGATTGTTAAATGTTCGTCCGTTATGAGTCCTGTGATGTCATCATTTTTTGCAGTCATTTTTTTGTTGTGTACTTTGCATATTCAGTTGACCTCGGGTCAATCCTTGACCCTTCGTTTTCCGTGTGACACTTCCGCTTGTTTTATTTAGTTCATAAATTCATTTTTAATTGTGAAAATGTCTTGTTTGCGTCTTGACATTGTTTGTACCCTTTAGTTGCATCATTGTTTTGTTTGTCCTCATGATATATATTAAATACTACATTAATAATATGATATTATATTCAGTAATACACTTGTAATTTAATTTAATTAATTTTTTTTTTTTTGACATTTAAGGTTAATATGGGACATTGCATAATTATGCAGTGATAGTCCAAGAAATTAGCACTACAATTTATAAGAGATGCCTAGGGCATAATAATAATAATAATAATATAATATATATATTGACCAAATAAAATAATCTTATAGTCTACCTTTGAGGTGACAGACCCATTGTATATTATTTAATATACTTTTCTGGTACTAAGAGAGTAAATTAGTACATTGAACAATATAATTACTAGGAATCATACCCAACATTATTGGATATTGAGATTAATTGTGTGATGTAATTACATTATAGTTAACAGATATCATAACTATTTATGATATAGTTAGTACTTAGATACAATATTGTTACAAAATATTGTCTACTGGTTGAACTTAGACATAAGAGTTCAGTACTATTGTGATTATTTATATTGAATATTCCTAAGTTGAGTAAGTATAATAATTACTCTGAAGCTACTGTTGACTATTTTAATCAGTAATTATCAATAATTACTTACCGGATAAAAGTCAAAATGCTTACTATAGACCATTTCGTTAAAATTGGTAAAGAATATGGTTATAAATCTCAAGAACTTCGTCAGTTTGCTGAGGCAGAACTGGAAAAACATAAAGCAGAAATGGAGGAACAAAAGGCTACATTAAAGAAAGAGGAGGAGGAACGTGAAAGAAAGGAAGCAGAACGTGAGATGAAGCAAATTGCCAAGG
Source organism: Oreohelix idahoensis (assembly GCA_024509875.1). Lineage (NCBI taxonomy): Eukaryota > Metazoa > Mollusca > Gastropoda > Stylommatophora > Oreohelicidae > Oreohelix > Oreohelix idahoensis. The sequence goes on along the minus strand of JAMPIV010003050.1, from coordinate 12,940 downwards.
AAAATAGATCAAGAGAAATTGCTCAACAGGAAAGGGAGGAACGTCGACAAGAAGATGAAAAAAAAAGGAGAGACGAATTGGAATTAGCACTTCTTCAGAATGAAACAGGAAGATTTCATGCACAAAGTGCTGCTGCAAACCAGAATAATAACGCACAAAATGGATCGTCATCCAGCCAAACTAAACATTTCTACAACTTTAAATTACCCACTTTCAACTTAAACCAGGACGACCTTTCATCATTCCTGTCACGTTTTGAACAGACTTGCAAAACAAATCATTTGCCTGAAGAGTCATGGGTACTCAAGTTAAATGAATTCTTGGTTGGAGAACCATTGACGGCTTCTCAAAATGCTGACCCATCAATAGCAAATAACTACGGTGCTATTAAGTCCTTGCTTTTACGAAGGTTTCACCTGGACGAGGAACACTGTAGGTTGAAATTTAAGGGAATTTTACCTGAATCTCCAAAAGATTTTGCAGGATTCATTGCGAACATACGCAATACATTTAATAGATGGGTTGAACTGGCAGAGGTCAACAAATCGTACGACAAATTAGTTGATTTGCTACTACGGGATAAGGTATTATCTTCGGTTAGCCAACCATTCTTTGCATATTTGCAGGAGCGTAAACCAGGTACTATTGACGAGTTGGAAAAAATTTCTTTAAACTACTGTTCGGCACATCCGAATGTGAACATTTCTAACTCTTCATTAAGAGAACCTCTACCTGTGGCGTCTAATATGGCCTACAATCATAATAACAAACAAAGACATCACAGTGTAGACAGAAGTAGGTTCCAAAGAAATCACAATGTTAACGTTCAGAAGGGACATAATAATGATTTCAACAATAAAAATGAGTTCAACAGAGGTAGATCACGAGATAGAAATTATTCACCTCAAACAAACTACCAAAATAGTCAACATAACACTAATTATAATCGATCACATACCCCCAATAGTAACAATAACTGGAATGGTAATAATCATGGCTCGAGACATCGAGATAATAGTTACTATAGAGGAAGACGAGATAATTCTAACAATTATACTCGTAATCGATCTCATTCTCGGGGATCATCTCATTACAACCATAATACAGGGGCGGCAGTTACAAATAATACTACCCCTATAGCTCAGGTCCCACTTGACGATAATACAACACAGTCTTCTGCTGCATGTTTTGCTATTAATTATAATGTGGCAAATAGTTGCCAACAATGCAATCTTATTTTTCAGAAGGCGAAAGAAACAGTGCTTAACTGCGGACATATTACACCAGAGGTAGGTCTTGCAGTCAACGATGGAACAGGCTCACTAATTTTTAACAGGGGAATCGTTAATGGATCCGTCGTCTCAGTGCTGAGAGATTCAGGATCCACAACGATTGGTGTACGTCAGTCGCTGGTACATCCTAGCTGTGCGACAGGAGAATATGTACGCTGCATGACATTTGGTGGAACTATTTAGTTCTACCCCACAGCTATTGTTCATATTAGAACACCCTTTTTCACAGGGAATGTAAAAGTATGTATGCTAAAAAATCCTATTGCTGATCTGATGGTTGGTCGTATACACGGCAGTAAAGATTGTACTCCAGATGAGATCATAGAATGGGAGAAACATAACCTATGCACTGGAAACGCCGTGACGACTAGAGCGCAGACTCAACTCATGGAGAAAGTTAGTGATAATAAGATGGATGCAGACAACCAAGAGGAGTTTGTAGTCAATTCACCTATTGACAGGGAAACATTTGCAACCAAACAAAAAGAGGATAAATCTTTAAAAAAAATTTTTAAGCTGGTTGATAAAGTTGACAATCTATCCTCAGGTAATAATAACAAACCAATGTTTGTTATTAAAAATGACATATTGATTAGATGTTTTAATGACAAATCACAAATGAAACAACAAGTTATGGTCCCATATACTTTTAGACGTTACATTCTTCAACATGCGCATGACTCACAGTGTGCTGGACATATGGGATATACTCGAACACGATCTCGAGTACTGTCTTCATTCTTTTGGCCAGGAGTGTCAAGAGATATTTCGCAGTATGTACGTTCCTGTACTACATGCCAAGAAGTGAAAGCACGTGGAGCTTTTCACACGGCGCCTATTCAGGCTTGCGATATCTCAGTAAGACCGTTTGACAAGATGGCCATAGATATTATTGGTCCATTGCTACCATCGGCCAGAGGACATAGATTCGTCCTTACGTGCATTGATTTGTGCACACGATGGCCAGAAGCTATCCCATTAAAGACCACCACTACCACAGATGTAGCTGATGCACTACATCTCATCTTCTCTAGAATAGGGTTTCCTAGAAAACTTTTATCAGACCATGGGTCACAGTTCATATCTGACACCATGAAGGAAGTCATGAAAACCTGGAACATTGATAGGAATTTAAGTAGTATTTATCATCCTATGAGTAATGGTGCAGTTGAAAGGCTTAACCGTACACTTAAACAACTACTACATAAGGTTACTGTTAAGCACCCTCATGACTGGGACAGAGCACTCCCGGCTGTTCTATTTGCTTATCGGGAGGTACCGCATGAACAAACTGGCTTCTCTCCCTTTGAATTAGTTTTTGGTGCTCCCCCAAGAGGTCCTATGGGACTAATAAAAGACTTATTAATTGACGCGGAAATGACTCAGGACACTCAGTCATCTTACGAGTATGTGATTAATCTTCGGAAGAACATTATTGAGTCTTGCCAGTTGGCAACAGCTTCTTCTGAGGCTGCAAAAGCTAAGGCTCGATCTCTACAAAATAGGTCTCGACGATTACGCCAATTATTCCCCGGCGATGAGGCTTATGTGTTACTTCCTCACAATAACAATAAATTATTGATATCTTGGAATGGTCCTTACAAAGTCATTGATAAAATTTCCGACATTGATTACGTCTTAGATATCAAGGGACACAAAAAGATATTTCATATTAACATGCTCAAGCAATTTCATACACGTCCTGAACACTTACAGTCAATTTTTCATGAACTAGATGACAACACAGTATCTACTTGTTATTATTCTAACTTATCCGTCATCCAGGAAGAAGAATCTTCTTTTCCTGAGGTACAGTTACCGTTACCGGTACCAGTAGTTCAACCTACTGAATCTTGGCGGGATGTAACCATTCCTTCAACGGTTACACCGCAACAGCGTCTACAGATTGCTAATCTATTACAATCTTATCCAGATGTGTTGACCGACGTCCCGGGTCGCACATCGGCTATCAGTCATGACATTACTCTCAATGACGATACACCTATTCGTGTACATCCCTATTCGGTTCCTTTACATTTCCTTGCTAAAAACTACTAAGGAACTTGAACAGATGTTGTCTCTGGGAATCATTGAGACTAGTAATTCACCATTCTCTTCTCCATTAGTGATTGTCCGGAAGAAGGACAATAACATCAGACTATGTGTTGACTATAGAAAATTAAATGCTAAGACTATAGTTGACAGCGAACCACATCCACTTATAGACGACTTACTGCCACGTCTATCCAACGCAACTATATTTAGTAAGATAGACTTAACTAAAGGTTATTGGCAGATACCACTGACCGAAAAGGCTAAGTACTACACCGCATTTTCCACTCCACAAGGTCTATACCAGTGGAATGTGATGCCTTTTGGGCTTGTTAATGCGCCAGCTACCTTCATTCGCCTGATGCGACACATTTTAACAGGTAGACCAGACGTTATTACATATATTGACGACATATGCTTGTTTAGTTCGTCGTTTGAGGAACATGTTTCGGGACTTAGATATGTTTTCGACACTCTAAGGAATTATCATCTAACTGCTAAACCTACAAAGGTGCAGATCGCGTGTAATGAGATAACCTTTTTGGGACATATCATTGGAGCGGGATATATCCGAACGTTACCTAGTACGGTCTCCAAAATTCTAAACATAGCAGTTCCTCAGACGAAGAAACAGGTCAGGAGTTTGTTAGGACTTGTTCAATATTACAGTAGATTCATACCAAACTTGTCATCCATCACGGCTGTATTGTCTTCATTGTTAAAAAAAGACATGCCGGTGAAGGTGACATGGACTGGTATATGCAATGAAACTTTCAACAAAATTATAAATTTGTTTTCGCATGAACCAATTTTAAGACTTCCCGATGCTTCCAAAAGATTTTTCTTACGAACAGATGCTAGTAACTACGGCATCGGTGCATGCCTGCTCCAAAACCATGATGGCGTTCTACATCCTACCTTATATATTTCAAGAAAGCTAAAGCCGGCAGAAACAAAGTATTCCACAGTGGACAAGGAACTTTTATCAGTTATATGGGCAATCACGAAACTAGAAAAGTTCTTGCTTGGTGCTCCATTCACCATACAGACTGACCAGCGTGCTGTAGCATCTTTGCGTAGATCAAACCACAAAAGTCCAAAACTCGCCAGATACGCGATCATCCTGCAGCCATTTGAATTCTCCATTGAACATATTCCTGGCACGAAAACATTGTGGCGGATGCTTTGTCACGTAATCCTATTGACGACGAATAATCAACATTAACATTCCTAAAATACGTCAATCATCACTACATTGAATAGAACGAAGTATCAACTATAAGGGAACTAACCTTGACTTCAATTTAATAATTATAAACACTATATGCATCACAGAATTGAACTAAAGACAAACAAGGTATACATATTGACATTGAAACTTCGTCTAACGTCCATACACAATATATGAATCTTCGTTGAATAATCATGGAACAATATCTGACGACAAGTCGAACTTATTATCCTATGTGCACTTAATTCTTGGATCCTAGGATAATTGACATTTCTGTCCGACGGAAACGTTTCAACACTTTGTCTAAAAGAATTCATCAGGATCAGGACTACGGATGGATCATCATATCCTATACTAATTAATTAGTTAACTTAACTTCTTAATTGAATTAATATCAATAAAATGAAATGTGAGAAAAAATGAAATGAAAAAAAAAAAGAAGAACGAAATATGAAAAGAAGAAATTATGAAAAGAGAAAATAAATCTCACAAGTATTAGATTAATATTTTTTTTTTTAAATGTACCTATACGTTATTTAGTTAGTTAAATTAGATAGTTATTATTCACTAACACTTAACACACACAATTAAGTTAAACTTATATTCGAATTTCTTTCTATTTCTTCTCACTTATTTGTCTTTTCTTCTCTCATAACATCGCGTTACATTAGAATCTTAATAATTTAACTCTTAGTTTAATTAATTAATTTAATTTTAATTAGTCAAATTAATTCCTATATGACATACTAACACGACAGACCTTACTTTAATTTAATTCTATCATTCACTAGTGACATTAGACATTTTATTTAGTTGATATAATAATATGCATAATATTGATATATAATGTGATTAATGTTAGATGACTATGACAAATAGTTAGTTGACATGACCGCGACATGGTTCTACTCAGAACATCGTCGGCCATATGTCACAATTGTGTTAAATTTTTTGAAAAATTGTTAAGTCGGATAGATCTTGAAAAAAAATCTATCGATTTTTTTTCCCCCGGTGTACAGGGAATTGTTACGGTATATGTTATTATCGCCGTCTGCTAAAGGTTAGCAGACGTGCAATTGTAAAGGTTAAGACATTTAATATATTGCGATAGATGTTTCAATTATTGAACGCTCCATACACGATCGATTATGACGTGTCTAGCGTTGTTTGGGTCACAGTCGGTAACTAGGAGACGCTACCCTTTGTTACTTGACCGCCAAGCTGAATAGCTGCGTTTTCTAACCTTCCAATTCAATGGCATGATATAGCCATTTATATGTGCATTTATGATGGACCAGGGTCAGTCCCAGAACTCTATAACCAGAGGAAACTTATGGAGGTTAGTGTTTAACTAGAATCCTCAGAAGGAGGAGAATAATCGTCAAATTCGTATGAAATATTCAGACTCGCAGTCTCACTGTCGGCAGGTAGCCATGTCTATCTGCGCGTGCATATAGCTGTGATGTTCTGACGACAATACTGCATTGTATCCTTTAAACGGACATTGACACGTAAACCAGCAGTCTACGTTATTGATTAATTTATGCATGACTTATACGGATTTAGGTTCTTCTCATATTAGAAATGATCATCCTGTGTGTACATGTGATTAAATATTACGGACTCAATCTGAAGGCATTAATTACTTCATTAATGTTGCTGAGTTCAAGTATTACATGTTACTTCCTCATACCATGCTACTGAGTTGTATGAACGCTTCACCCTAATTCGCGTAATGATAAAACAAGCACGATGAACAAGAAATCACTAAAATAACTCAGCAACAATATATATATATATAACAGTAACAATTTCAGTTCAGCACAGGCATCCATTTATGATATTTTCTATCTTTCTGGTTGTTATCTTATGGTATTATTTTATTTGTTTTTGTTCTCCTTGTTTCAGAGCCATACTACATGACAGACTTGACATGTTGAATGTCAAATGTCAAGGATGTGTGTAGAATCGTAATTGTCATTCCTCATTGCGAGTGATAGATTTTTTTCTTTCGTTTTCTTAGCGATAATCCTTAAATGAGAATGGGGATTGACTGTGGCTTAGTCGTTTCCTTCTGTTTGTATACGTTGCCTAATGCTGTATACGTTGTCTAATGTTTATACGTTGTCCAATGTTGTTATACGTTTGTCCAATGTTGTATTAATCGTTGTCCAATGTTGTATACGTTGTCCAATGTTGTATACGTTGTCCAATGTTGTATACGTTGTCCAATGTTGTATACTTTGTCTACTGTTGTACACGGCTCGTCTAATGTTGTATGCGTTGCCTAATGCTGTATTTACGTGCCTAATGCTGTATACGTTTGTCTAATTGTTGTATAGCGCGTTGTCTAATGTTGTATACGTTTTGTCTAATGTTGTATACGTTTTCCAATGTTGTATACGTTGTCCAATGTTGTATACGTGGTCCAATGTTTGTATACGTTGTCCAATGTTGTATACGTTTGTCTAACTGTTGTACACATCGTCTAATGTTGTATGCGTTTTGTCTAATATGAGGCTTTTTTATGGGGGCTGGCAACCTTATTATATAAAACAAATTGCCATAGAAACCACTTCTACCAGAACATATCAATGCTTTTTGGCAGGCTTCCTGCAAGGGGAAATAAAAAAGCCACCTACAGTGGTGGCTCCATCCACCATAGGAACCAAGCAGAAAAATGTTTTATGATTTATCTCTGTGCTACATGAGACATACTAAGGCACCACAGAATTGCTGAAGACCAGCAGTAAGTACAGATAGCCCGTTGAAGACAAATTTAAAAACAAAACAAGCAAACCAGAAGACATATAAGGTAAAGGAAATCCCCATAGCAGATGCTGCCGTAGTGAATGTGAAGTGTTAGGGTAGACTTCACTATACTAGGTGCTGTATTAAAATATGTGGATGACCAGTTTCCGTCCCATCGCTGCCTTTTTCCTTCCCTAAACTCACGAGTTGTGTTAGGTACTCATTTGCAAGTGGGTAGACTGAACCGTTACATACACCCTAATTTGAACCCGGCACCTTTTACAGCGAGAAGCCAATTAGAAAGAAATAAGGAGAATTTCTCTTGCCATTCTGCCCATGATATCTTCAAAAACAGAAGAGGAGATATAGAGTAAAAATAAACCGTCGAAAAAAAAAAAACAAAGAAAAAAAAAACGAATTGACCAACATGTCCTAGATAGCATTTTGGCCAGGTTTATCATCTTGGTGATATCTTCAAAAATAGAAGAGAAGATTTAGGAGTATTCGTGTGCGTCTTTTTTTTTTTAAATAAAAATAATCCTTGGGAAAAATATTCAAACAAAATAAAATAAATAAACAAATGCACGCATAGTCCAGACATTATTTTGGGCAGATTGTTCTCGCGCTTGAAGGGTCTTCGTGCGTTGGGTGAACTAAACTTTTCTCTTTGTCTCTGGCGTCCTGATTTCCATTCCTAATCGAAAGACAGATTAATTCAAATTAATTGATAGATTACACACGATGTAATGGATAGAATAAACAGATTTTCAGTTCAAGCTTGCCATTGTTACTTGAATAGCCATAGATGGTGACTGAAGCGCGGATCGTCAAATTATGCCAGTCACAGAATCTGAAAACGGCCGGGATATGAGTTGACAGCATCAGCCTTTGCCACTTGATAGTAGCTCTGTATTGACACAGGTTGCCTTAAAGCCCTGTCACAGCCATCCCAGAACAGCAACCGACATGTTAGGCGGGCTCTTAACAAGATGCGTTTCTCTGCCCGCATCCTCGGAATACACTTCCTGGTAATGTTACACAAGCGCGGAATTCGCCGTCTGATAGCCGATTAAAATTAACGGTTTTAAACGTTATGAATAAAGTCAGGCTCTTCAACGATGGCGTATCTTCTGCCAGGGTGAACCGGGCACGTGGGAGCCCCAACACTGAGTGGGCCCCGTGAAGTAGTGGTCGGGTGGGACCTTGGGCTTTATTTTTCCCTGTTAATCCCTTTTGTTCCTGCAGGGCCGTCTTAACTGCACTATAGGCCCTGGGCAAAGCAATGCACTGGCCCCTACTAGCCCTACCCACCCACGGGAATAAAAATATAAACGGTCAATAAAATTAAACCTATAGATTTATAATTTAATGGTACTTTCAACACAAATTTCGTCAACTTCCCTACGTCATGTTTGATTTGAATCCCAGGCCTTTCCAGAGAGAGATCGAGTAATTATCCACTCTGCCAAGAGATGTCTTATAAACAATATGGCAGCATCCCAGCATGGGGCCCCTAGAATCGTGGGGCCCCTGGGCACTGCCCAGTGTGCCCATGTTTTAAGACGGCACTGTGTTCTTGTGCAAAACAATCTAGAATGTTCCAGATTCTTGAGACAAACATGAAATGGATAAAGAAAACATGGAAAGATCTGGACCAGATGGCACAGAATAGTATGACCTGGCACAAATGTGTTGAAAGCGTACGCTACTTGGAGAGCTGAAGGGTTCTGGTGATGATGACGTAAGTAGTTACATTTTTTATAAATGCACATTGTCGTATCGTGATTATAGTTCTTCGCTTTGTATATAACAGATGCACCAATTTAATTATGTGCCCGGGGACCGCTTACACTGTAGTTACACGCCACTGCGTTCAAAAGCGGTTTTATTTTTTTTTTTTTTTTTTATTTCGAGATCTCGTGAAATGCCGGCAAAATATGACCCTAGCGCGTGCTATGATGTTTTTACATACAACACAAAGTAATGCGCCAGGAGAATGCAGAGTGAGCACGCTAAATAAAAATGTGTGTGAAACTTGAATGCAGAGAACATAATTCTCTGTTGAAATATATTTATTTCCCAGTAAAAATGGATCAAACAATAAATAAGTGGTCAACGGAACCTATTTATTAAGGACTGGCGCGTGCAGAAGTTGCACATGAATTGGTTTTTGTAACTCGCGCACCCAACAGCACGTGCGAATTCCATTTGTTTATGCAACAAAAAACTTCAGAAATCTAAAATATCGGAATCATTTTGGATATATCACATGACAAATTGTCACAAGAATCATCTGAATATCATTTATTTGCATGTCACCTGAACTTGTCGTTTATAGTCCATATATAGAGTTAAGAGAAATTCCTGTATTTAGTCCCATGTCGCGAGAGGGTACTGATGGTATTGACAATTAATAAGTTATCACTGGACAACAAGTTTGTAATCAGTTGATACCATGATAGTGCCAGCAAAGAGTCAGGTCATTATAAGAAATAATACACCCTTCTCTGAAAAGAGTAAAGGGTGTATGAACATCAAAGGTAAGGTCCAAGCTGGTATAAGTTTCCAGGTATGATGTTAATGATTATCCAGAAATTCCCTATGGCCTCCCTCCTTCATTATCCTCCCTTGATTTTATTATTATTTGTTATTATTGTTGTTGTTGTTGTGGTATCTGCTAGGGGTAATTTAAACAAAATTTTTAATATCAACAATAAACATAAACTCAACTTTTAATAAGTATAAGTAATTATGTTTAATAAATATTTACAATTTATTTTTAACCTATACCGATTACTCTTTTCGGTTAGGAAAGTTTTTAAATGAAATCAATTGTATTTACACCATTGAAAATCAAATAAACATTGAGAAATAATCATAAATAATCTCAAAAGTTCAATTCACTTTGGTTGAAGTTTATTCACTTTGGGGTAGTTATACTCCTTTTGAAGAACGTTGATGGTGATACAAATAAGTTTATAGTCACTATTACTTGATCTGTGAAGATAGTACTAGGTAAATTTATGTCCACACTAATTCATCAATCACTGAAATGGATTATTTGCATCTTGGCTTTTAAATATAGAGGTATAATCTGGATACGCTTGATTAGTGGGCGTTTGTTTAGGCCACTTATACTTTGTGTTAAGAGATCGTCACCACACTCCTGCCATGGACGTACACGCATATTGGAAATTCTCCAGGCATTGAAGCTGGTATCTGGCCCTGTTAAACCACAACGGGCACCTTGCAACCACAAGAGTCCAGCAGAGGTGGATGACTCCTATAAAAGTTTTTGTTTTGTCCAGATAAAACTGTAAAACAAAATAACGTAACCCCAAATATGGTCCCATCACTATTCTCATTATCACACAAGAAGGGGACGAATAGACAGGTCAGATAATTGTGCTAGCAAAAGCACAGGACAAGAAAAACCAGCCCACCCACATCCCAGTTCACTCCTGTGACTATACTTTCCTTGTAAAACCTTGTAGATCCATCCATCCATGATCTGCCTCCCTTACAAGAATGTTCTAGTATAAATACAAAGTAATACATTGATCCATACATTAAAACAATTCCTGTCCCATTCTTCCTTATTCTTCCCAGGGCATGTTTCCCCATTTCCTCAAGAGAAATATTTCTTAAAATTGCTTTTTCCAAACCTACAGACCCCAATTTCCTGCTATCGATTCTCTCATTTAATTTTGACTGTTACAACAGTCCTGGTAAGTTCCTTCAGAAATTACACAATGGTTTGTAGAAACACGTCCTATCCTCACTTAACCAACACACTTGTAAGTGAATCAATAGCAAATCAAATAATTATAAATATATATATATAATATATATATATATATATAATATATATATATAATATATAAATAATAATAATATATAAAATAATATAATATGCAAACTTGAACTGCTCCTCAGGTACTAGCACAGCTCCGCGTATCGAAAAACAGGGGGCTAACTGAAGTATTGCGGAATCCCAAAATGATGCCATATTTATGTCAGTCTCTGTTCAATTATGAAAAACTAGATTTCCCCAATTATCTTTCTTATTTCTGGAGCGATTTTAATTCATCTAAAGGCTTAAATAATACCCTGAATTAATCTATATCTTCCATAGGCTAAAAAATTTTGTTTAAATCTTCCGTACAGTTGCAATAATAATGTTACTAAGCATATTTTTAAACACCCTAACCAATATAGGCGTAACTAACCCTGATATTGTCGTAAGCCGCTGTTAGCACGTATGCAAAACTATATCTCTCTTAATAAACTACAATTCTCAAGGTGCGGGAGTCTTTTCCATCGTGACCTGACATAAAGATTATGCACAATACCTGTTGTAGAAAGTTTAAGAGAAGAATGAGGGGGGGGGGGGGGGGGGGGGGGGTCTGGTCAAATTAAACACACGCGTGCTTCCAAGTTGGAACCTCCTTTCCTGACTTTATGTAATTAATTTGCATCCACGTCAGCAATCAGGTTTGCACAAAATGAGTGACTGACCATTTTTGCTGTGCAAGGCTGTAAGCTAAACACACGAATAAGGAAGGTCTTTTCTCCATTGGCTTAGTGGTAGCAATACAATTTCTACAATGTATAGGCGCGCGGTTTGCGGTCAAGAGTTTACTCAATGGATTATTCAAGAATCTGAGTTTTTGAAACAGACTAACGTGATCACGACAGTAACACGCGTTGTTAAGAATAAAATCATACATACATAAACTAGAGTTACTATGCCCGATCGCTCACTTTAGCGCCAATACATCTAAGGCTGTAGAGCTAGGTATTTTTGGCAATCGGTGTAGTTCTGAAGCCGTTTGAGTGGTGCTGTATAGAGTGTGTGTAATTGTTGGGGAGCCCGGCAATAAGCTTTCCTTTTTATTTTGTGGAGAGTCATGTGAGAGGGTGTAGCGCTTTATTCTTGTCTCGGTGAGCGCTAAACATGGTCACTGGCGTCCTGGAAAACACAATGAAGAGCAAAATACATGCATCAGAGATCAATCAAAAGAAAATTTATACCTTTGTATTTTAAATTCAGCAAATAACCCCTAAAATATTAGGGGAAGTAATTATGTTTTGTTCCTTTTTGGCCGCCTGTCTTGTAAAACGTTTATTAATTCCATCCTGTGGTCCCATTCACCTCCCCCCCCCCCACATTAATACTTCATGACCCCTTTGAAGTTAAACGTATCAAAACTTATGGTCGATGGTGAATGCGCCAGAAATATATAAAAAATTGACAGCCTGTGTATAATGAACAAAAAAATAGACCCCCAATTTAGATTTCACTCCCCAATGCTCGCATTTCCCGTCTATATAACAACTAAAATTTGAGTAAAATATTTTAAAAAAACAAAAAAAAAAAGGGGTTGGGTTAAAAACGTTTCACGCCTACTAAATAAGAAAGAATTTACCCACCCCCTGAGGCCCCAAAGAAACCCCCCCCGGGATAAAATTTGGGGGGGGGGGGGATGGGGGGGGTGGGGGTGTTTGGGGTTTGGGTGGTGGGGGTGGGGTTTTTTGATTGGGGGGTGGGGGGGTTGGGAAACAAAAAAAAAAAAAAAAAACAAAACAAAAACCCTGAAAATAAAAAATTAAA
>JAMPIV010003049.1:0-88868 GCA_024509875.1 Oreohelix idahoensis | reverse complement strand
TTTGTGTTGTTGTAGTTTATGACATATGTGAGCTAACAGAAGAGATAATGTATTTGTGTTGTTGTAGTTTATGACATATGTGAAGGCTATGACATATGTGAGCTAACAGAAGAGATAATGTATTTGTGTTGTTGTAGTTTATGACATATGTGAACTAACAGAAGAGATAATGTATTTGTGTTGTTGTAGTTTATGACATATGTGAGCTAACAGAAGAGATAATGTATTTGTGTTGTTGTAGTTTATGACATATGTGAGCTAACAGAAGAGATAATGTATTTGTGTTGTTGTAGTTTATGACATATGTGAGCTAACAGAAGAGATAATGTATTTGTGTTGTTGTAGTTTATGACATATGTGAGCTAACAGAAGAGATAATGTATTTGTGTTGTTGTAGTTTATGACATATGTGAGCTAGCTAACAGAAGAGATAATGTATTTGTGTTGTTGTAGTTTATGACATATGTGAGCTAACAGAAGAGATAATGTATTTGTGTTGTTGTAGTTTATGACATATGTGAGCTAACAGAAGAGATAATGTATTTGTGTTTTTGTAGTTTATGACATATGTGAGCTAACAGAAGAGATAATGTATTTGTGTTGTTGTAGTTTATGACATATGTGAGCTAACAGAAGAGATAATGTATTTGTGTTGTTGTAGTTTATGACATATGTGAGCTAACAGAAGAGATAATGTATTTGTGTTGTTGTAGTTTATGACATATGTGAGCTAACAGAAGAGATAATGTATTTGTGTTGTTGTAGTTTATGACATATGTGAGCTAACAGAAGAGATAATGTATTTGTGTTGTTGTAGTTTATGACATATGTGAGCTAACAGAAGAGATAATGTATTTGTGTTGTTGTAGTTTATGACATATGTGAGCTAACAGAAGAGATAATGTATTTGTGTTGTTGTAGTTTATGACATATGTGAGCTAACAGAAGAGATAATGTATTTGTGTTGTTGTAGTTTATGACATATGTGAGCTAACAGAAGAGATAATGTATTTGTGTTGTTGTTGTAGTTTATGACATATGTGAGCTAACAGAAGAGATAATGTATTTGTGTTGTTGTAGTTTATGACATATGTGAGCTAACAGAAGAGATAATGTATTTGTGTTGTTGTAGTTTATGACATATGTGAGCTAACAGAAGAGATAATGTATTTGTGTTGTTGTAGTTTATGACATATGTGAGCTAACAGAAGAGATAATGTATTTGTGTTGTTGTAGTTTATGACATATGTGAGCTAACAGAAGAGATAATGTATTTGTGTTGTTGTAGTTTATGACATATGTGAGCTAACAGAAGAGATAATGTATTTGTGTTGTTGTAGTTTATGACATATGTGAGCTAACAGAAGAGATAATGTATTTGTGTTGTTGTAGTTTATGACATATGTGAGCTAACAGAAGAGATAATGTATTTGTGTTGTTGTAGTTTATGACATATGTGAACTAACAGAAGAGATAATATATTTGTGTTGTTGTAGTTTATGACATATGTGAACTAACAGGAGAGATAATGTATTTGTGTTGTTGTAGTTTATGACATATGTGAGCTAACAGAAGAGATAATGTATTTGTGTTGTTGTAGTTTATGACATATGTGAGCTAACAGAAGAGATAATGTATTTGTGTTGTTGTAGTTTATGACATATGTGAGCTAACAGAAGAGATAATGTATTTGTGTTGTTGTAGTTTATGACATATGTGAGCTAACAGAAGAGATAATGTATTTGTGTTGTTGTAGTTTATGACATATGTGAGCTAACAGAAGAGATAATGTATTTGTGTTGTTGTAGTTTATGACATATGTGAGCTAACAGAAGAGATAATGTATTTGTGTTGTTGTTGTAGTTTATGACATATGTGAGCTAACAGAAGAGATAATGTATTTGTGTTGTTGTAGTTTATGACATATGTGAGCTAACAGAAGAGATAATGTATTTGTGTTGTTGTAGTTTATGACATATGTGAGCTAACAGAAGAGATAATGTATTTGTGTTGTTGTAGTTTATGACATATGTGAGCTACCAGAAGAGATAATGTATTTGTGTTGTTGTAGTTTATGACATATGTGAGCTAACAGAAGAGATAATGTATTTGTGTTGTTGTAGTTTATGACATATGTGAGCTAACAGAAGGGATAATGTATTTGTGTTGTTGTAGTTTATGACATATGTGAGCTACCAGAAGAGATAATGTATTTGTGTTGTTGTAGTTTATGACATATGTGAGCTAACAGAAGAGATAATGTATTTGTGTTGTTGTAGTTTATGACATATGTGAGCTAACAGAAGAGATAATGTATTTGTGTTGTTGTAGTTTATGACATATGTGAGCTAACAGAAGAGATAATGTATTTGTGTTGTTGTAGTTTATGACATATGTGAGCTAACAGAAGAGATAATGTATTTGTGTTGTTGTAGTTTATGACATATGTGAGCTAACAGAAGAGATAATGTATTTGTGTTGTTGTAGTTTATGACATATGTGAGCTAACAGAAGAGATAATGTATTTGTGTTGTTGTAGTTTATGACATATGTGAGCTAACAGAAGAGATAATGTATTTGTGTTGTTGTAGTTTATGACATATGTGAGCTAACAGAAGAGATAATGTATTTGTGTTGTTGTAGTTTATGACATATGTGAGCTAACAGAAGAGATAATGTATTTGTGTTGTTGTAGTTTATGACATATGTGAGCTAACAGAAGAGATAATGTATTTGTGTTGTTGTAGTTTATGACATATGTGAGCTAACAGAAGAGATAATGTATTTGTGTTGTTGTAGTTTATGACATATGTGAGCTAACAGAAGAGATAATGTATTTGTGTTGTTGTAGTTTATGACATATGTGAGCTAACAGAAGGGATAATGTATTTGTGTTGTTGTAGTTTATGACATATGTGAGCTATCAGAATGGATAATGTATTTGTGTTGTTGTAGTTTATGACATATGTGAGCTAACAGAAGAGATAATGTATTTGTGTTGTTGTAGTTTATGACATATGTGAGCTAACAGAAGAGATAATGTATTTGTGTTGTTGTAGTTTATGACATATGTGAGCTAACAGAAGAGATAATGTATTTGTGTTGTTGTAGTTTATGACATATGTGAGCTACCAGAAGAGATAATGTATTTGTGTTGTTGTAGTTTATGACATATGTGAGCTAACAGAAGAGATAATGTATTTGTGTTGTTGTAGTTTATGACATATGTGAGCTAACAGAAGGGATAATGTATTTGTGTTGTTGTAGTTTATGACATATGTGAGCTAACAGAAGAGATAATGTATTTGTGTTGTTGTAGTTTATGACATATGTGAGCTAACAGAAGAGATAATGTATTTGTGTTGTTGTAGTTTATGACATATGTGAGCTAACAGAAGAGATAATGTATTTGTGTTGTTGTAGTTTATGACATATGTGAGCTAACAGAAGAGATAATGTATGTGTGTTGTTGTAGTTTATGACATATGTGAGCTAACAGAAGAGATAATGTATTTGTGTTGTTGTAGTTTATGACATATGTGAGCTAACAGAAGAGATAATGTATTTGTGTTGTTGTAGTTTATGACATATGTGAGCTACCAGAAGAGATAATGTATTTGTGTTGTTGTAGTTTATGACATATGTGAGCTACCAGAAGAGATAATGTATTTGTGTTGTTGTAGTTTATGACATATGTGAGCTAACAGAAGAGATAATGTATTTGTGTTGTTGTAGTTTATGACATATGTGAGCTAACAGAAGAGATAATGTATTTGTGTTGTTGTAGTTTATGACATATGTGAGCTAACAGAAGAGATAATGTATTTGTGTTGTTGTAGTTTATGACATATGTGAGCTAACAGAAGAGATAATTTATTTGTGTTGTTGTAGTTTATGACATATGTGAGCTAACAGAAGAGATAATGTATTTGTGTTGTTGTAGTTTATGACATATGTGAGCTAACAGAAGAGATAATGTATTTGTGTTGTTGTAGTTTATGACATATGTGAGCTAACAGAAGAGATAATGTATTTGTGTTGTTGTAGTTTATGACATATGTGAGCTAACAGAAGAGATAATGTATTTGTGTTGTTGTAGTTTATGACATATGTGAGCTAACAGAAGAGATAATGTATTTGTGTTGTTGTAGTTTATGACATATGTGAGCTAGCAGAAAAGATAATGTATTTGTGTTGTTGTAGTTTATGACATATGTGAGCTAACAGAAGAGATAATGTATTTGTGTTGTTGTAGTTTATGACATATGTGAGCTAGCAGAAGAGATAATGCATTTGTGTTGTTGTAGTTTATGACATATGTGAGCTAACAGAAGAGATAATGTATTTGTGTTGTTGTAGTTTATGACACATGTGAGCTAACAGAAGAGATAATGTATTTGTGTTGTTGTAGTTTATGACATATGTGAGCTAACAGAAGAGATAATGTATTTGTGTTGTTGTAGTTTATGACATATGTGAGCTAACAGAAGAGATAATGTATTTGTGTTGTTGTAGTTTATGACATATGTGAGCTAACAGAAGAGATAATGTATTTGTGTTGTTGTAGTTTATGACATATGTGAGCTAACAGAAGAGATAATGTATTTGTGTTGTTGTAGTTTATGACATATGTGAGCTAACAGAAGAGATAATGATAATGTATTTGTGAGCTAGCAGTTGTTGTTGTAGTTTATGACATATGTGAGCTAACAGAAGAGATAATGTATTTGTGTTGTTGTAGTTTATGACATATGTGAGCTAACAGAAGAGATAATGTATTTGTGTTGTTGTAGTTTATGACATATGTGAGCTAACAGAAGAGATAATGTATTTGTGTTGTTGTAGTTTATGACATATGTGAGCTAACAGAAGAGATAATGTATTTGTGTTGTTGTAGTTTATGACATATGTGAGCTAACAGAAGAGATAATGTATTTGTGTTGTTGTAGTTTATGACATATGTGAGCTAACAGAAGAGATAATGTATTTGTGTTGTTGTAGTTTATGACATATGTGAGCTAACAGAAGAGATAATGTATTTGTGTTGTTGTAGTTTATGACATATGTGAGCTAACAGAAGAGATAATGTATTTGTGTTGTTGTAGTTTATGACATATGTGAGCTAACAGAAGAGATAATGTATTTGTGTTGTTGTAGTTTATGACATATGTGAGCTAACAGAAGAGATAATGTATTTGTGTTGTTGTAGTTTATGACATATGTGAGCTAACAGAAGAGATAATGTATTTGTGTTGTTGTAGTTTATGACATATGTGAGCTAACAGAAGAGATAATGTATTTGTGTTGTTGTAGTTTATGACATATGTGAGCTAACAGAAGAGATAATGTATTTGTGTTGTTGTAGTTTATGACATATGTGAGCTAACAGAAGAGATAATGTATTTGTGTTGTTGTAGTTTATGACATATGTGAGCTAACAGAAGTGATAATGTATTTGTGTTGTTGTGTTGTTGTAGTTTATGACATATGTGGGCTAGCAGAAGAGATAATGTATTTGTGTTGTTGTAGTTTATGACATATGTGAGCTATTGTGTTGTTGTAGTTTATGACATATGTGAGCTAACAGAAGAGATAATGTATTTGTGTTGTTGTAGTTTATGACATATGTGAGCTAACAGAAGAGATAATGTATTTGTGTTGTTGTAGTTTATGACATATGTGAGCTAACAGAAGAGATAATGTATTTGTGTTGTTGTAGTTTATGACATATGTGAGCTAACAGAAGAGATAATGTATTTGTGTTGTTGTAGTTTATGACATATGTGAACTAACAGAAGGGATAATAAATTTGTGTTGTTGTAGTTTTTGACATATGTGAGCTAACAGAAGGGATAATGTATTTGTGTTGTTGTAGTTTATGACATATGTGAGCTAACAGAAGAGATAATGTATTTGTGTTGTTGTAGTTTATGACATATGTGAG
The DNA here is from genome assembly GCA_024509875.1 of Oreohelix idahoensis. Lineage (NCBI taxonomy): Eukaryota > Metazoa > Mollusca > Gastropoda > Stylommatophora > Oreohelicidae > Oreohelix > Oreohelix idahoensis. Next base: position 82,924 of record JAMPIV010003049.1, on the reverse strand, counting down.
CTAACAGAAGAGATAATGTATTTGTGTTGTTGTAGTTTATGACATATGTGAGCTAACAGAAGAGATAATGTATTTGTGTTGTTGTAGTTTATGACATATGTGAGCTAACAGAAGAGATAATGTATTTGTGTTGTTGTAGTTTATGACATATGTGAGCTAACAGAAGAGATAATGTATTTGTGTTGTTGTAGTTTATGACATATGTGAGCTAACAGAAGAGATAATGTATTTGTGTTGTTGTAGTTTATGACATATGTGAGCTAACAGAAGAGATAATGTATTTGTGTTGTTGTAGTTTATGACATATGTGAGCTAACAGAAGAGATAATGTATTTGTGTTGTTGTAGTTTATGACATATGTGAGCTAACAGAAGAGATAAAGTATTTGTGTGTGTTGTTGTAGTTTATTAGTTTGTTGTATATATGTGAGCTAACAGAAGAGATAATGTATTTGTGTTGTTGTAGTTTATGACATATGTGAGCTAACAGAAGAGATAATGTGTTTGTGTTGTTGTAGTTTATAACATATGTGAGCTAACAGAAGAGATAATGTATTTGTGTTGTTGTAGTTTATGACATATGTGAGCTAACAGAAGAGATAATGTATTTGTGTTGTTGTAGTTTATGACATATGTGAGCTAACAGAAGAGATAATGTATTTGTGTTGTTGTAGTTTATGACATATGTGAGCTAACAGAAGAGATAATGTATTTGTGTTGTTGTAGTTTATGACATATGTGAGCTAACAGAAGAGATAATGTATTTGTGTGTTGTAGTTTTATGTTGTAGTTTTTGTGTTGTGTAGTTTATGACATATATGAGCTAACAGAAGAGATAATGTATTTGTGTTGTTGTAGTTTATGACATATGTGAGCTAACAGAAGAGATAATGTATTTGTGTTGTTGTAGTTTATGACATTAATGTATTTGTGTTGTTGTAGTTTATGACATATGTGAGCTAACAGAAGAGATAATGTATTTGTGTGTTGTTGTAGTTTATGACATATGTGAGCTAACAGAAGAGATAATGTATTTGTGTTGTTGTAGTTTATGACATATGTGAGCTAACAGAAGAGATAATGTATTTGTGTTGTTGTAGTTTATGACATATGTGAGCTAACAGAAGAGATAATGTATTTGTGTTGTTGTAGTTTATGACATATGTGAGCTAACAGAAGAGATAATGTATTTGTGTTGTTGTAGTTTATGACATATGTGTGCTGACAGAAGAGATAATGTATTTGAGCTAACAGAAGAGATAATGTATTTGTGTTGTTGTAGTTTATGACATATGTGAGCTAAAAGAAGAGATAATGTATTTGTGTTGTTGTAGTTTATGACATATGTGAGCTAACAGAAGAGATAATGTATTTGTGTTGTTGTAGTTTATGACATATGTGAGCTAGTAGAAGAGATAACGTATTTGTGTTGTTGTATTGCATTTGTGTTGTTGTAGTTTATGACATATGTGAGCTAGCAGAAGAGATAATGTATTTGTGTTGTTGTAGTTTATGACATATGTGAGCTAACAGAAGAGATAATGTATTTGTGTTGTTGTAGTTTATGACATATGTGAGCTAACAGAAGAGATAATGTATTTGTGTTGTTGTAGTTTATGACATATGTGAGCTAACAGAAGAGATAATGTATTTGTGTTGTTGTAGTTTATGACATATGTGAGCTAACAGAAGAGATAATGTATTTGTGTTGTTGTAGTTTATGACATATGTGAGCTAACAGAAGAGATAATGTATTTGTGTTGTTGTAGTTTATGACATATGTGAGCTAACAGAAGAGATAATGTATTTGTGTTGTTGTAGTTTATGACATATGTCATAAACTACAACAACACAAATACATTATCTCTTCTGTTGTTGTAGTTTATGACATATGTGAGCTAACAGAAGAGATAATGTATTTGTGTTGTTGTAGTTTATGACATATGTGAGCTAACAGAAGAGATAATGTATTTGTGTTGTTGTAGTTTATGACATATGTCATAAACTACAACAACACAAATACATTATCTCTTCTGCTAGCTCACATATGTCATAAACTACAACAACACAAATACATTATCTCTTCTGTTAGCTCACATATGTCATAAACTACAACAACACAAATACATTATCTCTTCTGTTAGCTGACATATGTCATAAACTACAACAACACAAATACATTATCTCTTCTGTTAGCTCACATATGTCATAAACTACAACAACACAAATACATTATCTCTTCTGTTAGCTGACATATGTCATAAACTACAACAACACAAATACATTATTGTCTTCTGAAATTTGAAAAACAGACATTCATATTATGTCATAAACTAACTACAAACAACAAATAATTTATGTCCCTTCTGTTAGTTCACATATGTCATAAACTACAACAACACAAATACATTATCTCTTCTGTTAGCTCACATATGTCATAAACTACAACAACACAAATACATTATCTCTTCTGTTAGCTCACATATGTCATAAACTACAACAACACAAATACATTATCTCTTCTGTTAGTTCACATATGTCATAAACTACAACAACACAAATACATTATCTCTTCTGTTAGCTCACATATGTCATAAATTACAACAACACAAATACATTATCCCTTCTGCTAGCTCACATATGTCATAAACTACAACAACACAAAACACAAACATATAACCTATCTCTTCTGTTAGCTGACATATGTCATAAACTACAACAACACAAATACACTATCTCTTCTGTTAGCTGACATATGTCATAAACTACAACAACACAAATACATTATCTCTTCTGCTAGCTCACATATGTCATAAATTACAACAACACAAATACATTATCCCTTCTGTTAGCTTACATATGTCATAAAATACAACAACACAAATACATTATCTCTTCTGTTAGCTCACATATGTCATAAACTACAACAACACAAATACATTATCTCTTCCATTAGCTCACATATGTAATACACTACAACAACACAAATACATTATCTCTTCCGTTAGCTCACATATGTCATAAACTACAACAACACAAATACATTATCTCTTCTGTTAGCTCACATATGTCATAAACTACAACAACACAAATACATTATCCTTTCTGTTAGCTCACATATGTCATAAAACCCATAATACAAACAAACACAAATACATTATCTCTTCTGTTAGCTCACATATGTCATAAACTACAACAACACAAATACATTATCTCTTCTGTTAGCTCACATATGTCATAAACTACAACAACACAAATACATTATCCCTTCTGTTAGCTCACATATGTCATAAACTACAACAACACAAATACATTATCTCTTCTGTTAGTTCACATATGTCATAAACTACAACAACACAAATACATTATCTCTTCTGTTAGTTCACATATGTCATAAACTACAACAACACAAATACATTATCTCTTCTGTTAGCTCACATATGTCATAAACTACAACAACACAAATACATTATCTCTTCTGTTAGCTCACATATGTCATAAACTACAACAACACAAATACATTATCTCTTCTGTTAGCTCACATATGTCATAAACTACAACAACACATAAACTACAACACCACAAGTACATTATCTCTTCTGTTAGCTCACATATGTCATAAACTACAACAACACAAATACACTATCTCTTCTGTTAGCTCACATATGTCATAAACTACAACAACACAAATACATTATCTCTTCTGTTAGCTCACATATGTCATAAACTACAACAACACAAATACATTATCTCTTCTGTTAGCTCACATATGTCATAAACTACAACAACACAAATACATTATCTCTTCTGCTAGCTCACATATGTCATAAACTACAACAACACAAATACACTATCTCTTCTGTTAGCTCCCATAGGTCATAAACTACAACAACACAAATACATTATCTCTTCTGTTAGCTCACATATGTCATAAACTACAACAACACAAATACATTATCTCTTCTGTTAGCTGACATATGTCATAAACTACAACAACACAAATACATTATCTCTTCTGTTAGCTCACATATGTCATAAACTACAACAACACAAATACATTATCTCTTCTGTTAGCTCACATATGTCATAAACTACAACAACACAAATACATTATCTCTTCTGCTAGCTAACATATTTCATAAACTACAACAACACATATACATTATCTCTTCTGCTAGCTCACATATGTCATAAATACAACAACAACACAAAAATACATTATATCTTCTGTTAATTATCTCACATATATGTCATAAACTGCAACAACACAAATGCATTATCTCTTCTGTTAGTTCACATATGTCATAAACTACAACAACACAAATACATTATCTCTTCTGTTAGTTCACATATGTCATAAACTACAACAACAACACAAAACTACAATCTCTTCTGTTAGCTACACATATGTCATTAAACTACAACAACACAAATACATTATCTCTTCATATGTTTACATATGTCATAAACTACAACAACACAATTACATTATCTCTTCTGTTAGCTCACATATGTCATAAACTACAACAACACAAAAATTATCTCTTCTTTCTGTTAGCTCACATATGTCATAAACTACAACAACACAAATACATTATCTCTTCTGTTAGCTCACATATGTCATAAACTACAACAACACAAATACATTATCTCTTCTGTTAGCTCACATATGTCATAAACTACAAACAACACAAATTTCTTCACATTATCTCTTCTGTTAGTCACATATGTCATAAACTACAAACAATACAAAATACATTATCTCTTCTGTTAGCTCACATATGTCATAAAATCTACAACAACACAAAAATACATTATTCTTCTGTTACTCAACATATGTCATTAAACTACAACAACACAATACAATATAATTATCTCTTCTGTTAGCTCACATATGTCATTAAACTACAACAAATTCACAAATAAACCATTATCTCTTTCTGTTAGCTCACAACACACAATACATGTCATAAACTACAACAACAAAACTACAAAACACAAATTATCTCTTCTGTTAGCTCACATATTCATTAAACTAAACAACAAAAACAAATTATCTCCCTGCTAATCACAAATGTCATAAACTACAAACAACACAAATACATTATCTCTTCTGTTAGTCACATATGTCATAAAACTACAACAACACAAAATACATTATCTCTTAAAACTAGCTCATTATTTATAAACTACAACAACACACTTGATCTCTTCTGTTAGTACACATGTCATAACCAGGTTACAACAACAACACAAAAAATACATTATCTCTTCTGTTAGCTCACATATATTATAAACTACAACAACACAAATACATTATCTCTTTTGTTAGCTCACATATGTCATAAACTACAACAACACAAATACATTATCTCTTCTGTTAGCTCACATATGTCATAAACTACAACAACACAAATACCTTATCCCTTCTGTTCGCTGACCTATGTCATAAACTACAACAACACCAAATACATTATCTCTTCTGTTAGCTCACAATATGTCATAAACTACAACAACACAAAACATACATTATCTTTCTGCTAGCTACATATGTCATAAACTAAACAACAACACAAAATACCTTATCTCTTCTGTTAGCTGACATCTGTCATAATCTACAACAACACAAATCCATTATCCTCTTTGTTTGCTCACATATTCCATCATAAACTACACAACAACACAAATACATTATCTCTTCTGTTAGCTCACATATGTCATAAAATACACAACACAAAATACATTATCTCTTCTGTTAACTCACTTATGTCATAAACTACAACAGCACGAATACATTATCTCTTCTGTTAGCTGACATATGTCATAAACTACAACACCACAAATACATTATCTCTTCTGTTCGTCACATATGTCAAAAAACTACAACACAAATTATTACATTATCTCTTCTGTAGCTCACATATGTCATATACAATGTCATAAACTACAAGAACACAAATACATTATCCCTTCTGCTAGCTCACATATGTCATAAACTACAACAACATAAATACATTATCCCTTCTGCTAACTCACATATGTCATAACTACAACAACACAAATACATTATTCCTTCTGTTAGCTCATATATGTCATAAACTACAACAACACAAATACATTATCCCTTCTGTTAGCTCACAAAACATGTCATAAACATAAATAAAACAACACAAATACATTATCTCTTCTGGTAGCTCACATATGTCATAAACTACAACAACACAAATACATTATCTCTTCTGTTAGCTCACATATGTCATAAACTACAACAACACAAATACATTATCTCTTCTGGTAGCTCACATATGTCATAAACTACAACAACACAAATACATTATCTCTTCTGGTAGCTCACATATGTCATAAACTACAACAACACAAATACATTATCCCTTCTGGTAGCTCACATATGTCATAAACTACAACAACACAAATACATTATCTCTTCTGTTAGCTCACATATGTCATAAACTACAACAACACAAATACATTATCTCTTCTGTTAGTTCACATATGTCATAAACTACAACAACACAAATACATTATCCCTTCTGGTAGCTCACATATGTCATAAACTACAACAACACAAATACATTATCTCTTCTGCTAGCTCACATATGTCATAAACTACAACAACACAAATACATTATCTCTTCTGTTAGCTCACATATGTCATAAACTACAACAACACAAATACATTATCTCTTCTGGTAGCTCACATATGTCATAAACTACAACAACACAAATACATTATCCCTTCTGGTAGCTCACATATGTCATAAACTACAACAACACAAATACATTATCCCTTCTGGTAGCTCACATATGTCATAAAGCTCACATATGTCATAAACTACAACAACACAAATACATTATCTCTTCTGGTAGCTCACATATGTCATAAACTACAACAACACAAATACATTATCTCTTCTGGTAGCTCACATATGTCATAAACTACAACAACACAAATACATTATCCCTTCTGTTGGCTCACATATGTCATAACCTACAACTACACAAATACATTATCCCTTCTGCTAGCTCATATATGTCATAAACTACAACAACACAAATACATTATCAGGTGGTAGCCTCAAATATATCTTCATAAACTAACAACAACACAAATACATTATCATTCTGTTAGTCACACAATGTCATAACAACAATAGTAACACAAATACATTATCCCTTCTGCTAGCTCACATATGTCATAAACTCCAACAACACAACAGGTAGTAACACAAATACATTATCCTTTCTGCTAGCTCACATATGTCATAAACTACAACAACACAACAAGTAGTAACACACATACATTATCCTTTCTGCTTGCTCACATATGTCATAAACTACAACAACACAACAGGTAGTAACACAAATACATTATCATTTCTGCTTGCTCACATATGTCATAAACTAAAACTACAAACAACACAAAAATACATTATCCTTCTGTTACAATGTCATAAACTAAACACAAACACAAATACATTATCTCTTCTGCTAGCTCACATATGTCATAAACTACAACAACACAACACGTAGTAACACAAATACATTATCCCTTCTGCTAGCTCACATATGTCATAAAACACAAATACATTATCATTTCTGCTAGCACACATATGTCATAAACTACAACAACACAACAGGTAGTAACACAAATACATTATCTCTTCTGCTAGCTCACATATGTCATAAACTACAACAACACAACACATAAACTAAACACAAATACATTATCCTTCTGCTAGCTCACATATGTCATAAAACAACACATAAACTACAACACAACAGGTAGTAACACAAATACATTATCCCTTCTGCTAGCTCACATATGTCATAAACTACAACAACACAACAGGTAGTAACACAAATACATTATCCCTTCTGCTAGCTCACATATGTCATAAACTACAACAACACAACAAGTAGTAACACACATACATTATCCTTTCTGCTTGCTCACATATGTCATAAACTCCAACAACACAACAGGTATTAACACAAATACATTATCCCTTCTGCTAGCTCACACATGTCATAAACTACAACAACACAACAGGTAGTAACACAAATACATTATCCCTTCTGCTTGCTCACATATGTCATAAACTACAACAACATAACAGGAAGTAACACAAATACATTATCCCTTCTGATTGCTCACATATGTCATAAACTACAACAACACAACAGGAAGTAACACAAATACATTATCCCTTCTGCTAGCTCACATATGTCATAAACTCCAACAACACAACAGGTAGTAACACAAATACATTATCCCTTCTGCTAGCTCACATATGTCATAAACTACAACAACACAACTGTCACGAAATGGATTTAGGACTAGAGACTGTCTACATATAGTGACAAGACAATAGTAAGAAGAAAGACTGAAATGATAGATTCAGATAGAAATATAGTGCAAAATGTGAAAGTTGAGACCATTGGCTCCGAGGTTGAGAACCGAGGTTGATTCTTTCTTCGCCACTTCGGACGTTTAAATTGCTATGGCCTCGAACCACCTCTAACTACCCTATGGGGATAAGGTTCAATTAAGATTCACAAACACCAAGGTACAGACAACATATAGCTACTGTACTAAAGGAAATGACTGATGCCAGCTACAATTTATACAAGTTTATTATACACCTAAAAACAAACATATGCATGTCACATATGTCATAAACTACAAAAACAAATACATGTAAGCACTCTGAAAGCTCACATATGTCATAAAAACTCAGGAAAAAAATTACAATTTTTGTAGCTCACATAAAACCCAACCCTTCACCCACAAGTTTCACCTGTATGGAGAAAGAAGGTAAGATTAAATGACATGAACCACACTGCACTGGATGTCGAGCTTACACTCTAAACTAACTGTTCTAAATTCTAACTCTTAAGTCCACTGATAGCTGGAACGACTATGAAGTGTCTACACAATCTCTGCACAGACTTCGGTTCTACACAGCCTATCATGAAATCTCCTGAACACAACTAACTGCACCTCTTCTGTTAAACTTCACGCAGCAGTCCTAAACTGCATGATTCACCAAAACATCATTCTGCCTATCTGGTCTACTACCTGTAGACTACACTTTCAGCAGCTGTTCTCTGCTCTAAAATCTGTAGAGGGTATTGTGACCCTATTTCCCTCCACCATTCTGAAATTGACGACTAGTTATACATTTGTTATCTGTTTAACAGAACCCCACTGGATTCTTCTGGACTGGAACTGTATGTCATGGCTTCTCAAACAAATACACCTCTGAGGTTACCTGCCCGATTACCTATGACTGGGCGATGGGGCTATCGGCTTTATTATGGCCGTGAAGAAGCAAATAAAATTACCACAACGCTGGCAGCATGCATTATCTGCGTGTGTAAGCTCACATATGTCATAACTACAGGACATCCACAAAATTATTTTATGTTAGCTGGAATGTCAAAACTGTCTTCAACCTGGCACAAAACGTATATTTCTTCCTCTCCTTCCACCACTGCAATTCATGCGCGACTTATAGCTTGTCGGCGAATGCCACAACTTCGCCGTGGGAGAAACATTATCTTTGTGGTATCAAAAATTCTGCTCTTCATACAAAAAGCCGGCACAAATACAAATCTCGAATGTCACAACTGTCATAAACTACAAACGACTTGACTCTGGCAACCCGGCCTTGGCAATTAATTTTTAGAGACCGAACTTATGAAGTTCGGGCGTATTTATTCTCAAGCCCCCACGCGCATTTCATTCGTCATAGCGCGGCATATGTCATAAACCACAACAACACAAATGCATTTCTCTTCTGCAGTTCTCATATGTCATAAAACTACAACAACACAAATACATTTATCTTCTTCTGTTAGCTCAACCATGTCATAAACTACAACAAAAACACAATACATTATCTTTCTGTTAGCTCACATATGTCATAAACTACAACAACACAAATACATTATCTCTTCTGTTAGCTCACATATGTCATAAACTACAACAACACAAATACATTATCTCTTCTGTTAGCTCACATATGTAATAAACTACAACAACACAAATACACATATCTCTTCTGTTAGCTCACATATGTCATAAACTACAACAACACAAATACATTATCTCTTCTGTTAGTTCACATCTTGTCAAAACTACAGGTCACATATGTCATAAAACTACAAACAAACCAAATACATTTATCTCTTCTGTTAGTTCACATATGTCATAAACTACAACAACACAAATACATTATCTCGTCTGGTAGCTCACATATGTCATCAACTACAACAACACAACTACATTATCTCTTCTGTTAGCTCACCTATGTCATAAAACGTAAACAAATACAAAAGAACATTATCTCTTCTGTTAGCTCACATATGTCATAAACTACAACAACACAAATACATTATATCTTTGAAAGACAGTTAGCTCACATATGTCATAAACTACAACAACACAAATACATTATCTCTTCTGTTAGCTCACATATGTCATAAACTACAACAACACAAATACATTATCTTTGTTAGCTCACATATGTCATAAAACTACAACAACACAAATACATTATCTCTTCTGCTTAGCTCACATATGTCATAAACTACAACAAAACAACAACACAAATACATTATCCCTTCTGCTAGCTCACATATGTCATAAACTACTACAACAACAACAGGTAAAACACAAATTACTGGAGGACATCTCGACAACAGATTTACATTTTTACAACAACAACAAAATGGTTATATATGATTATATGTCAAAGAAAACACATTTATTATAACAAAATTAATGCCACTGGTATCTCAACTTCCTAGTAATGTTTTTGTAGCATCTCTATGGTAAACATATTTTTTAAGTATCTTTTCCCACCATTATTCAGTTATTCCGCTAAATGAGTATACAATTTCAGGTACGTAATTGCGGCCTTATAAAAAAAGTATATAAAATAACTAAAGCCATCAACGGAAAACGGGGTGCAAACAATATTACGTTAGTAATAAATAAGTAAGGAAATTTTATCACCATAGTATAAGGGCAGGAAATACGATGGGCAGAGCACTTCAGCGAAACACTGAGTAAGGAACCACCAGAGATGCAGCTGAATGTTCCCGAGGCTAAAAATGATCTAGACGTAAATACAGACAGTCCACGAAGGGAAGAAATAATCACAGCTATCAAAGGGTTAAAGAATGGAAAAGCTCCTGGTCACGACATTTATTTGCTGAGTTATTTAAGACAGACCATGAACTAGCATCAGAACTATTAGAACCACCATTTGCACAAGTATGGACAGCAGCAACGGAGTGGAATAAAGGAATAATTGTCAGTTTACCAAAGAATGGTACATATGTGAGCTAGCAGAAAGGATAATGTATTTGTGTTACTACCTGTTGTGTTGTTGTAGTTTATGACATATGTGAGCTAGCAGAAGGGATAATGTATTTGTGTACGCAGAGCTTTCTTACTTTTTTTCTCCTCATTGCCCACTTCTGACCCTCTTTTGTCTCTGTCTTCTTCTTCTTCTTTGATCCTTAGCCGCCGACCGTCAAAGCAGTCAGTGGCCATCACGCCTATTTGCGTCTTGTAGGGCAACAACAAATTGATTCCATTTTTTTCGGTCGGCGGTCATCCTTCGCACAGTGCCCCAACCCTGGTTCACTCTTCGCATCCCATCCTCCACAGTCCCACGCCAGGTTGCCTTCGGTCGGCCTCTCCCTCAGGGGTCCAAAGCACAGCTGCTCTTGTGATGGCATCGGGGTCTCTTCTGAGGACATGGCCAACCCAGCTCCAGCGTCTGCCAGCTATGATGGTGTGCATGTCCCCTTGCCTGCTACGAGTAAGCAGATCTTGGTTAGTGATGGTATTCGGCCAAAAGATTCGGAGAATTTTTCTTAGGCATGTTGTGTGAAAAGAGGACAGTTTCGACATTTCCTTCTCTGTAACTCTCCAGCATTCCGCACCATAGAGAAGCACAGAAAGCACACAGCTCTGATATAATCTTAATTTTGTGCTTATGCTGTATTGGGAGGACTTCCAGATGTTCTTTAGGCTAAAGAAGGCTGTTCTTGCCTTATTCATTCTGATGTTGATGTCTTTGCCTGCCCCACCGTCTGGTGTTACTATGCTTCCTAGGTATGTGAAGGTATCTGTCTGTACCAGTTCCTGATTCCTTACTGATATGGGCTCAGGGTTGCTCACATTGAGCGTCATGACCTCAGACTTCGTTAAATTGATGTTCAAGCCCACCTGCTGGCTAAACTTGTTAAGTCTATCCGTTTTTTCCTGGATGTGTTGTTGTGAATGTGCTAGTAGTGCAATGTCATCTGCATATTCCAGATCTTCCAATGTAGAAAATGGTGTCCATCTTATTCCTCTTGGACTGCCCTCTGTTGTCTGGCGCATCACCCAGTCTATGACTGTTAAAAATAGAGTGGTTGATAAGGGGCATCCCTGTCGTACTCCTGTCTTCACCTCAAAGGTTAGGTTGCTCTGCCCAACACTACACGTAAAGTTGGCATAGAGGCTTTTTATGATTGACACTATGCAGCTTGGAATTCCATAAGCCCTCAGTATTTTTGTCTCTGTGCTCCCTACCTATAGTCGCTGTGACCATCTAGAAATATTGGGACTTGTAGGGTAGCAACAAACTGCTTCTACTTTACTCTGTCAGTGGCCATCATTCTTGCAGTGCCCCAGCAATGGTTCATTCTTTGGATCTTGGCACCATAGTCCTCCGCCAAGTTCTTTTTGGTAGGCCTCTCTTTCGCTTTCCTTCAAGGGTCCATAGCACAGCTGTTCTTGTGATGGCATCAGGGTCTCTTCTGAGGACGTGGCCAACTCAACTCCACCGTCTACCAGTTATAATGGTGTGAATGTCCTCTTTATTGCTCCGAGAAATCAGTTCTTGGTTGGTGTTGGTATTCGGCCAAAAGATTCGGAAAATTAAGGCAAGAAATAGATAGACGACAAAGACACAGTCAAGTAAACAGGAACTACACATCAACACTCCACTCCGACAACTGACTACACACCTGACAGTTTTATAAATATATAAGCATGAAAAGACATCACTCATTTCTCCACCAACGAAACAAAAGCGTAAAGCAAGTGAGATAGATCATCACTGACACATCAAATAAAACAATACAATGGAAGAATGTAATGAACGAATAATTCATCATTACAGTTTTAGAGGTCATACGACCAATCATCATCAACAAAGTCATAAATCAGCTGGACCTAAGGAAGATGACACTATCTGCGGACATAAGCGGTAAACACACAAACTGAGCCTACCAAAAACAAACATGCATCTAATTTTCTGCTAGTTGACCTTTTAAGCAAGTGTCCTTTTCAGAGCTTCCGTCAAATCTGTAATAATAGCTGTAGAAATAAGAGTAACACACTTCCAAAAATAAATAAATACACACATTTAATACGCAACTATGCTAGAATAAACGCACGACGTGACGACTATAGACAACCAGCTCACGGTCCTTTAAACGATTAGCCTTTTTCAGGGCTTAAAACAATGCTAACAAATAAATAAAACAAATACAAAAACGACTGAGATTACAGCCTAGCGATCAAAACTTAATAACATTTAGAAAAAAATACGCCAATTATAAGCGAAAGATCACACATCTGGTCAGATTGGACGGGACATCGGAAATAAAGTAAAAAGATACTTAACAACGTGATGCTGTAAGCAGCGGCTGAGTCCGTCACTTGGGCGACAAAGAAATATTACAAATACATCTGGATTGTATAACTACAACGCCTTCAGGATGAAGTAATAAATGATAGAAGCACTGGAGCGAGGGAAGAAACAATTGACCCTTGTCAAGGACAACATTAATATTTTACATAATTCTCTCCCCGTCATCAATACTAGTTAGGGGAGGTAGCTTGTTTGCTTTCCAAGGGAAACAATTAGATTATGAACAACATATCAGACTGAATAGAAGATGTTCATACTTTGTAACTTGTATAAATTTGTTATAAACAATTGCATTAGTCACAACATTTTGTTTCAGGTACAATATTTGTAATTGTTCCTGTTGTAAATATTTTTTTTTTTTATCTATGCACATTGGCAACAAATGTAAGAGATTTTCAACTTAATGCACATTCTAACGTATTGAGCACTTAGCTGTTCTACCACTCTCAATGATAGTTTATTCCAAATGTTCTTATCCAGTCGTAAATGTGCACAACAACATGTTACTTCCGCTAAAAGCAGGTATCCGATTCCGCTGACCTATGATGCCAAAACCTCAGTCCAGCTTGGCTAAAATAAAATCGTGCTGGGCCGTGAAATTTAATCTGAAAGGACGTCCTCTGGAACAAAAGAAAGAGTCTTGGTCTCCACAAGGGAAATAATGGGATCCGAAAAGAGACACTTCTTAGTGGATAGTTTTGGTTATTAAAGTAGTCCCTGTGTGACCGCTTACAACAAGCTTTATTCACATTTCATAGATGGAGAAAAGACACATTGAACATTCCATTAAATATAAATATATTTTTATACACACTCGGGCACGCTTGCATACACACAATTACAAGCACATTTCACTGCACCTTTTATTATTTTTCCCTTTTTTTCCTCCTGAATTTAACAGGTATGAGCCTCGCAATACCAAACGTCAAAGACTTCCCACGGACATACTTAGGGATTAGTTGGCAAGGTCAGACATTGACACTTTAACGACATCTAGAATTGGGGTCAAACATGACCTCCCACGAATAAATGTGTAGTTTAAAAGGTCGAGCTGTAGTACTTGAGAGGCTAGGGGGACTGGGGAAGGGAGGGGGTACAGAAGGCAGAAAGCGGACTTACAAAATGTTAGGATGGACAGACAATGAGATAGTGGTGAGACGGAGGGAGGGCCGTTGGGAAACGAAAGAGTCATTTTATGAATCAAGGCTGCCTCGTTAAAGAAGAGGCACCATCTCAGGGGCTGTTGATAAAACTTTCTGACGAAAAATGTGCAGAAATAAACCAGCGTTTAAAATACGATGATTAAATATGGAAAGATTCCGAAAACACCAAATCTGATTCCGAAATTCTGATAAAATAACCAAGATCAATGTGTGTGTGTTATATGCTGATTTTGGAACTATGTTTAAGAAGATTGTTTTGTATAAATCTGATTTTTGTGATGTTTGTAAATCGATGATTTTCTGCAGTAGTTTCTTTGTAGGCGTGATTGTACTGCATTCAAAAAAAAAAAAACAAATGATCTTCTGTTTCTTGGATGCTTTTCCTACATAGCTGACATTTTGTTATTTGGTTAGATCTGTGTGCTTCTCGTTTTGTTGTGCGTGTCATGCTGTATATTAGTCTAAAAGTGACCTCTCTTGCTTTAGCAGTGATATTTGGTTCATCAGCACTAACTAGTGCTGTTCATTAATCAGAAAATTGCCTTTTTGTATTTCTATCAATAGTTTTCTGCTTCCGTGTTATTATAAAAGAAAAACACATTTTTTAAATATTGATTTGTATTTATGGTCAAGTGTTATCTCTTAACGAGGAGTTTAGATTTGCTTTAAAAAAATAAATAAATAAGTAAATAAATGAAGAAAAAACTGAATACTGGAATGTGACAGTGTCCAGTGGCTAGAATTCTTGCTACCCGTGGCAAGGTGATTGGTATCAATATCTTAAACAAAAAATACGTCATTACTTTTACGTCATATTATTTGGTTCGGTGTTTGCAACGTTTCAAAGCAAGGCATCAATTTCAAATTTTAACCATGTACCTGGATCAGTCGGTTATATCAGTAGGCTATTTTGTAATGTGTGATACATTTCCTGATTATGTAAGAGTTAAGTAATGTGTGATATATTTCCTGATTATGTAAGAGTTATGTATTCATGTTCCTAAAGCGCCCAATGGAGCATGGATCCACAACTACAGCTGGTCCCCTTGCAGACAGCCTACATTAAAACATGCATGTGATCTTCTGTACCAATTAAATAAACATGATGTGGTTGCCAGCCACATGTATGTGTGGCCGTGCATTGCTGATGATGTTGTATAGTGGTTGGTATCACTACCCCAACAGTAGGTAGGCCTTGGTTGATAGTATAAAAGTCATTTCTTACTTGATGCAAAACAACAACAGTTCAAGCAGACAGCTGACGATTGATATCAACATTAGATGAGTAACTTGACATCGACAACAGTGCAAAATATGATGAAGTTTATTTACATGTAACGTGGTTGGTGTGAAATAATGAGTCCAAACTTCCATTGAGGTTGGTCAACCTAGTACAACATAAATTTAGACTCAATTATTTTCTCAATGTCTTGCTCTCTCATTCTTCCTTACTGCCTCCGTGTTTACTAGCTGTTTCTAGATGTTAGGGCGTTCACGACTGGAAAACGACTGCTGCTGTCGAGATTTATGTCCCTTCTAAATTCTTCATGTATGGGAAATTGAACTGTCACTCAAACATTTTGATTCTAATTCTTCTGTCTCTGTCTCTTATTTTTTTTTATGTGCTCTGCTTAGCGTTTCTTGGTAAAGACTAGCCTAACCACCAAGGGTGATAATTTCAAATTAGGGGTAGCTGTCATAGTTACTTTATATTTAAATGATAGAGTCTGTTTACATATACATCTCCACTGATTGAAAAGTGTTCACAATATAAATTGAATATGTTTTCATTCTGTGGTAATAAGATGTCCGATGCCCCTGTGTACAAACTTACAGACAGATCAGTAAACTCATACAACAGCGTGATCAACATGTAACCATCATCACTTTATCAGAAAGTACTCTTGTCATAACATGTAGGACAGGAAACGCTTATGTCATAAGTCTCCGCCGCGTAAAGGAGATCTTGTGCTAATCTTAGCCAACCTGTGCCGCTCCCTTGCGACTGCGAGTAATTATCTCAGCAAATCTGGGAAGCGTCAAGCAAATGTGATTATTATCACCTACAGAGAGTGTCAAGCAAATCGACAATACTTAAATATCTGCTATTTAGCAGAAAAAAACGAATCAAGAAAGAAAGAAATGTGTGATAATTGAGAGAACATAATAAAAATCAGCAAAAAGTGCAACACTCTCTTAAAGAACACGTATACCTTTCTCTTCATTATTTTCATGGTGCAATGTTGACTTTTGTCACGGAATTGCCTCTCCTGCTTTGCAGTAGTGGTCCAATAGTGGCCAAAACTCAAGAGTATCTAATATGGGTCTTCAAAGGTGTCTACCGTCGCACAAGATTACTCTTGGCAGAGTTGTAGATAGAAGGATAAAGATGCTTCTATCTCAAGGGGGTATTCGTAAGATATTTCAGAAGTCAAGAACAATGCTGCATTGGGCAGGACAATTGTTAACATGCAGTACATTCAAAATGATTAGATCGACGTTAAATGTGTATATTTACAAATAACAAATTTAATAATCAACTAAGTTTAACAGTTTACAAAAATTGTATAATCTTTAACAGAAAATACACATCATCGTGTGATGGTATGGTGTTTTATGTAAACAGTCACTTGACAGCTTTTAGGTTTGACAAAGCTGCAAATAATAGTTTCTGCTTCCGCTGGGTTTTTGGGTTCTGTGCAGAAAGGTCGCTTTAGTTCTCGTGTCTCTGGTCAAGATTAGATGCGCAGCACGTTCCAAGTCAGATCAGGGAGTAACTGAAAAGCTGATCTTGCATCTCTATGACCCTCTAATGATGGTGTCTAGTTCGTCGTCAAGCTACTTCTACCCTCACTTTGTTCCAGAGAATAGTACGCTCACTGGCACCACCAAGCCAATCTTGACTCACATACTGTTTGCTCAGAGGATTAAAGGCCCTTGAATAGGTCTCTTACGGTTCTCGGGTGTTGTTAGGGTAACAATGAATTACCACTATGACTCCGTGTTTTAGATTCCTCAGATTCCGTTGGTCCCTGTTAAATTGTAGAGTTTATTCTGGTCTCTGAAGTCCTTAAATTTGCTAGAACAGTGGTCCGGTTCCGATATAAGAATCTTGATTATAACTTCTGGCAGTCTGGTTTTCGTCTTGGCAAGCGATTCTCACAGAATACTAGACTTGCAAGAAATGTCAGATTATATTGCAAGTTTTCTGCACTTTTAAATTTATGATGAAATATATTGCATGACTCATCTAGTGTAAAATTTCAAACGTTACTTTTCTAAAAATGGGATGTAAACATCCGATTAATACTTAATCAAGTTACGTCTCACACAATTCAACATGTCCTCCCAGATTGGGGGATTATCTGACTTGGTTATCCCACGTAATTCAACTATCGTTATCAGACTATGACTTGGCACAATTCGACCGTCTTGTCTGGACATTTCATGGTTTATCCGCACCTCCAATATGCAAGTCTATTATTCTGTGGAATTGTAAAGGATTACTCTAAAATGTGGGACCGTCACGTTTGTGTGATCCAATTAGTCCCTCTGGGATGGGCCGGCGAATTAACGTGAATTGAAGTTTGAAAGTAATGTAAACATTGACCTTCGGATGAGTTTTCTGTGTTGACAAATAAGGGCAGGGGAGAGAAAAATAACAAAATATCACTCTCAAAGGAATGTGATGAAATCCTGCTGCAGTGGACATGAGAGCGCACAAACCGTTTTGTGACAACTTTGTTAGAAATATTAACACTGGCTTTTGGAGAAACTAGAGAAACAGTACTCATGACTCTGTACTTGAGTGAACGTTATGCTCAGACAATTCGTACAAGGTGACTAATATGAGGTGGTACATGAGGCTGGCAACATCATCATGTATAACTAATTACAATAGAACTGACCACTACAAAAGTCATGTGACTGTTTGGTGCAGGCGTCCTGCGAGGGTACCAGTGCAGTGGTGGTTCCACGCTTCGCAAGAAAATAATGATGCATAGAGGTCGAGCGAGAAAGAAAAAAATAATGATGATAATGTAGAGGTCAACAAATAATGATGATAATATAGAGGTCAACAAATAATGATGATAATATAGAGGTCAACAAATAATGATGATAATATAGAGGTCAACAAATAATGATGATAATATAGAGGTCAACAAATAATGATGATAATATAGAGGTCAACAAATCTCGTTTCTCCGGATTTCTCCGCAAGTAACCGGTCAAGAAATGGTCATTTTGATATTTTTGTATTATATTAAAAGAGCCACCATATACCTTGTCATGTTTTTGTTTTAAACTTTTACAGTCTGTTAATACTAAAGAGAGAGGGCTGAACTTTTCAAAAATACGAAAACAATATCATCATAAGCAGTATTTACTTAAAATGTACGAGTTTTCATTCCACGCATAATTTTAGAGCCAAGCGATACTAGCTTTTCTGTCATCTTAAGACGCCTCCAGTTTCCTGTGATTTTAGCTTTTGTCATGACAATCAACAAAACACAGGTACTTTCATTTGATCGTGCAGGTATTTACCTACTAGACATAATCTTTGCTCATGGTCAACTTTATGTATAGCTCACATTAGGAAGGTGCCTTGAGAGCCCTCATAGTGGGAACATTGGATATCAAAAAGGGAAAGATTCTAAGGTCATATAATAATCACCTGAAAACGATACTGCAATCAATAAATCAAAAAGACTAAGATTGTTGGGCCTTGGCATCAAAAGTAAGACGATAAGAGATGGACGTATGAGAGGATGCATCCGTCGTGTATACAACCAGCGCGCTGCATGTGCAATTAACATCAATACCTTTCAAAATTTGCTGATGGAGACTGGGACTTAATGTGTTTGCCCGGAGCGTAATGATCTGGATTCTGATCAACAATAATTATAAAAATAGGAAGGTACCCAGACAATCGTAAAGTATATATCCATCATCAGTTAATTATTATATTAACTCGCGACTGTGTTCTTGTCTTTCCATAGCAGTTGGTAGCTAGTTGACACCGGTTTTAATGCTACTGACAGGTAGATATAGTTTTTTGCGACGGCGCTTTTTTGTTAAAAATCTACCAAACCGCCTGTATGTTAATGAAACTGTTCAGTGCCACATAATTTTTATTTTTTCTTAACATTGCTCAACAAAATTATATAGTTATGGTATGGTAGTAAGTCTCGTAGCTGTTAAAATATTTAATGTTAACTACTAGATTTTTGTGAATATTTTTATATGCGGGCAAAAGCCAATACAAATGGAAATTAAGGTAAGAAGGCGGGAATGGATATGGCATACACTCAAAAGAGAACAATCACGCATAGCGAGAGGTGCCATTGACTGGATTCCACAACGGAAAAGATAAGTGTGAAGGCCAAGAAGAACTTGGAGAAGAACAGTGGAAGTGGAGGCTAAGGAAATTGGAATGACTTAGGCACACCTGAAACAGACAACCCAGAATAGAAATCGATGGAGAGCAACTGTTTCAGCCCTATGGTCCACGGGGAACGGAAAGGCGTGATGATCATGATGATTTTTTCAATAATATGTTTATTTAAATACACGTTAAGACTATATCGTAGATATGAGCACTTGATGCCATTTTACTAAGATCAACTCAATAACAATGAACACCACACAGTGTTGTCAATGCTAAACAGAATTCTCAATCAATCTCTTGAACATACCGTATTACAAAACAACCCAGACAAATGTGTCCGTCGCCACTGCTCTAATAGATTCACACTTTTATAAATAAATAATTGAGATACTTACCGACTCATGACGAAATATCAGTACAGTTCATACATATCTCACTTTTTCTCCACTGGTATAAGTGTAGTACTTTGTGCCAAGAGAAATAATTATACTAATAAATAAATACCACATTCATCGAAAAAAATTTTGTTTTTCACATTACATATTTTCAAACATCAATTTCATTTAAGGTAAAAATAAAATACATTACTAAATCATAATTCCTGATTATGTATGACTCATTCATTTCCTTAAATCTCCTTATGGAGCATGGATCCACCAATACAACCGGTCACCTTGTAGAGATCCTACACTAAAGCATGGATCCACCAATACAGCTGGTCCCCTTGTAGACAGCCTACACTAAAGCATGGATCCACCAATGCAGCTGTTCCCCTTGTAGACTGCAAACACTAAAGCATGGATCCAACAATACAGCTGGTCACCTTATAGACAGCCTACATTAAAGCATGCATCTACCAATACAGCTGGTCAACTTGTAGACAACCTACACTAAAGCATGGATCCACCAATACAGCTGGTGCCCTTGTAGACAGCCTACATTAAAGCATGGATCCACCAATACAGCTGGTCACCTTGTAGACAACCTACACTAAAGCGTGCATCCACCAATACAGCTGGACCCTTTGTAGACAGAATACACTAAAGCATGGATCCACCAATACAGTTGGTAACCTGTAGACAGCCTACACTAAAGCATGCATCCCCCAATACAGCTGGTCACGTTGTAGACAACCTACACTAAAGCATGGATCCACCAATACATCTGGTCACCTTGTAGACATCCTACACTAAAGCATGGATCAACCAATACATCTGATCACGTTGTAGACATCCTACACTAAAGCATGGATCCACCAATACAGCTGGTCATCTTGTAGACATCCTACACTAAAGCATGGATCCACCAATACATCTGGTCACCTTGTAGACAACCTACACTAAAACGTGGATCCACCATTACATCTGGTCACGTTGTAGACATCCTACACTAAAGCATGGATCCACCAATACAGCTGGTCACCTTGTAGACAGCCTACACTAAAGCATGGATCCACCAATACAGCTGGTCATTGTCGTAGGTTTTTGATAGGGGAATTAAGACATAGATTGGTCCCTTCTGAGTAGACTAGAACAGGTGGTGACTCAGTGAGAGATAATCTAAGAGATAGATTTTACGGTAGTGAAATGGTGGAAAATAAGTAGAGTCCGTCCCTGAACTCGAGAAGCTTTCTTTCCTTCAGCCTATCTCTACAACAGAACTTGGTTAGTCTGACAGTCTATTAGAATATATATATATATATATATATATATATATATATATATATATATAATATATAAATATATATATATATAAATATACATACATATATATATATATATATATATATATATATATATATATATATATATATATATATATATATATATATATATATATATATATATATATATATATATATATATGAGAGGCGTTCAGAAAGTAATGCACCACATAGTTTTTCTCAGAAGCTGTTTATTCAAAAAGCATGAAATTTATACACAATATACATGGATATGTCATGTAAACATCGGTATTATTCAACATAATCCCCATCAACTTGTACGGCTTTATGCCAGCGCGAAACAAGTGCATGTATTCCTAGCCCGTACCAGATTCTGTCTTGATCATGTAGCCATTTATTCGCTGCGTGAATCACTCCTTCATCATCTTGAAACCTTGTCCCACGGAGTGATCTTTATGTGGACCAAATAGATGAAAATCAGAGGGTGCCAAATCGGGACTATAGGGAGGATGGGGTAGTACAGTCCAACCCAATTTGGTGATTGCTTCCCGTGTTGCCAGACTTGTGTGAAGGCGCACATTGTCGTGAAGGAGAAGCAGGTCTGCTGGATTCTTGTGCGGCCAAACTCTGCGAAAACGTTGATTGAGTTTTTTCAATGTCTTAATGTAAGCTTGCGAATTGATTGTCTCTCCTCTTGGCACAACGTCTGCAAGAATCACACCTTCAATGTCCCAAAAGACAGTGATCATGACCTTTCCAGCTAAAGGAATTGCCTTGAATTTCTTTCTTCGTGGTGATTGTCTCAGGTTCAAAATGATGTGCCCAGGTTTTGTCACCTGTAACGATCTTAGCCAAAAAGTTCTCTCCATCAGCAATGAAACGCTCCAACAATTCAGAAGAAATTGCTTCCCTTTGCAATCGGTGGTCATTTGTGAGACTTCGAGGAACCCATCTTGTGCAAACCTTAGAAAATCCAAGAGTTTTTATAACTGCATTTGTACTACCAATGCTGACTGACAGTTGTTAGGCCAATTGTTGAGTAGTGATTCGCCTATCAGTAAGAATAATGCCCTCAGCGCATTTCAATATTTCTGCGTTGGTGGCTGTTGCAGGACGTCCACATCGCGACCGATCAAGGAGCTCCGTATCTCCACTTCCTGATTCTTTGATTCTCTGAACCCAGCGACTGACTGTACTCCTGTCGACTGCAAAAAATATATATAATAGCCCCTTCATTCATAACTGACTATGGGAATGCGACCCTGAGGTGACAGCCCTCAACTGCTTATTTTCCTGGTGCTCCTTTCGACGTTTTCTCCTCACCTCTGCTTCTTTTGTGAGCCTCTCTTCGCCCAATCTGAGGTGATGCCGTAAATAGCATCGCCACTTAGTGCGATCGGCAGCTTCATCCTCCCATGTTGCTGGATCCATGTCCAGTGCCATCGTATCTCTCTTGCACACATCTTTGAACCTCAGCTGTGGTCGCCCAACTGTTCTCTTGCCATCTGCTAATTGTGCGTAGAAGATATCTTTTGGGATGCGACCATCTTCCATGCGGCGAACATGGCCAAGCCAGCGAAGTCTGCGCTGTCTAAGCAGCGTATACATAATTTGAAGGCCAGCACGTGACAACACCTCGACATTTGTCACTTTATCTTTCCACGAGATGCCGAGGATGCGGCGTAGACACCGCAAATGGAAGGTATTGAGCCTTCTTTCTTGCTTAGCATAGGTCGTCCAGGTCTCGCTGCCATATAGGAGTGTGCTGGTGACGCAGGCATTATATACCGCAGCTTTGGTCTTCATTGTGAGTTTAGAGTTTCCCCAAACACGCGATGTGAGGCGGGCAAAGGTAGATGCAGCTTTGCCAATGCGGCTGTCGATTTCTGTATCCAGTGAGAGTTTGTCATTGATGGTAGACCCTAGGTATGTGAAGTGGTGCACCACTGCCAATTCATAGTTATCGATAGTGATAACTGGTGCAGCACCCACATCCTGACTCAGAACATTCGTTTTCTTTAGACTTATTGTGAGGCCAAAGTCCTTGCATGCTTTAGTGAAGCGATTCATAAAGCTCTGAAGCTCCTGTTGGCTTTGAGTGACGACTGCAGCATCATCAGCGAACAACAAGTCTCTTATAGTGACCCTTCTGATTTTTGTTTTTGCCTTCAGCCTTGAAAGATTAAACAGACGGCCATCTGACCTAGTGTGAAGGCATATTCCTTCAGTTGCATCTCTGAATGCATGTTTCAAGAGTAAGGCAAAGAAGATTCAGAAGAGGGTCGGAGCCAGAACACAGCCTTGTTTAACGCCACTTCGTATATCAAAGGGCTGTGACGTGCTTCCAGCATATTGGACTGTTCCCTTCATGTCGTCATGGAATGACTTTATCATTTCCAGCATTTTAGAAGGGCAGCCTATTTTCAGGAGGATTTTAAAGAGTCCATCCCTACTAACCAGGTCGAATGCTTTTGTGAGGTATATAAAGGCGATATATAATGGTCTTTTTTGCTCTCTTGATTTTTCCTGAAGCTGGCGGAGAGAGAAGATCATGTCTGTTGTTGATCTGCCAGCTCGGAATCCACACTGTGCCTCTGGATATATGCGCTCAGCTAACTTGTGTAGTCGCATTAAGATGACTTTGGCAAGAACCTTACCAACAATACTAAGAAGAGAGATGCCTCTGTAGTTATTGCAATCACTTCTGTCTCCTTTATATACAGAAAATTTTGCACCAAGCAATTATCGAAAAAATAGAAATAAGCAAACTCTCAGATTGGGATGCTGGAACGTCCGGACTATGTTGACTGGACTATCCGAAAACCTACAGGATGTAAACGATGTAAGGAAGACAGCCATAATTAATGACGAGCTTAAACGACTTCAGGTGGATATAGCTGCACTTCAGGAAACGCGCCTGGCGGGCTCTGGAACGGTGAGCGAGAAGGACTACGCATTTTATTGGCAAGGGAAAGATCGTAATAAAGCTAGAGAACACGGAGTAGGTTTTGCAATAAAAAAATCGCTAACTTACACGGTTGAACCAGGCGAGAATGGATCAGAACGCCTGTTAACGCTCCGCCTGCAAACTAGCACAGGTCCCATCACCCTTGTCAGTGTGTATGCTCCTACTCTGTACTCTGCCTCAGAAGCTAAAGATGAGTTCTACGAGAATCTAGCAGCAGTAATCAAAAGCATACCTAGGCAAGAACAGTTTGTTCTCCTTGGTGACTTTAACGCTAGAGTGGGTGCCGATAATGTTTCATGGCCTTCACGTCTGGGCAGGTTTGGTATTGGCAAGATGAATGAAAATGAACAACGGCTCTTAGAGTTGTGCGTCCACCATGATCTCTGCGTGACCAACACCTACTTTCAGACAAAACCCCAGCATAAGGTGTCATGGAGACACCCACGATCCAAGCACTGGCACCAACTTGACCTGATTCTCGTCAGAAGGCCACTCCTCAGGTCTGTGCTCTCCACGCGCTCGTACCATAGTGCAGACTGTGACACAGATCACTCCTTGGTTTGCTGCAAAATCAGAGCACAACCAAGAAAACTCTATCGTGTCAGACATGAAGGGAAACCACGCATTGATATATATATATATATATATATATATATATATATATATATATATATATATATATATATATATATATATATATATATATATAAATCAACCACTCACATACACTCACACATAAATGACGACAGTTAGACGTACAGACGTGAACACTATATCCATGGAATAGTGATCTTTTGGAACGAGCTGACCAACACACGTAACTAAAGTTTATGTAAATTTTATTTATCATACGAAAACTTCACAACAGCAGAATTTTGAATATCAAACACATACAAATAAACATAGGTTAATGAATTAATAAAGAGTTAGACTCATAGGTGTAATCCTCCCTCCCTCTTTTGAGACAAGATCCCGTTAGAAGAGATATTAACCCCCAAAGAAACAAAAGGTGTTTACGCTATGGTCTAGGATTTCCATTTACAATACAGAACAGAGTTTGTACGTTAATCTATTCTGAAAAGGGTGTAGCGAGATTTGGTAAACACTTGCTTGGTTGTAGCGCGACACGCCCACGCGACACCCACACACACCAGCGCAAGGTCAGCGCTGCGGTCTTTCTTTGAAGTTGGTAGACAGCGGAAATGTGACTTACGGTTAAAAGCCATACAGTATTACTGAAGAATGAGGAAATAGCTATATAGGAATGTATGGCCGACTTTAAAAGTTTGCATTTACTGGACATTAAATTATTCACTACAGGAGAACGCATGGTTGGAATAATATTAAATAAATATAACTCAACAAAGGAGATAGGCTAGGAATTATATCCAAAAGGATATTATTCAAATATAAATAGTTTTAAAGATAATTAATATTTTTCACCTTCATCACATCGGCTAAAAGTTAGCTAATAATCTTTAAAAATTTATTACACTAACAAGCCTCAACGGAATTGTATAAAACTTATATGTAATGAAAGCCCCATATGGGGAAAAGGAAATGATATATAGGAAGGAAGGAAGGAGATAAGTGTGTGAGTGACAGAAGAGAAAAACGAGTACAGGAAAAGCACAGATTGTTTCAAATAGCTTCAAAACAGGAGATGAAACTAAAATCTTTTGGGGAATTTGGGAGCTGCTTTCTCGTACGCGCGAGAGACTGAAATATAAGGACAGAGCGGCGCATTGTAAATCACACACCAAATCCAGAAGCCAGAGTGAGAAACTGGAGGACAGCCTCTGCAAGAAAAGTTCTATTTTCACGCTGCATGCAGGGCAGATTAAGTTAAGCCAATACAGTCTCACCGTGAGCTTATTAATCCTAAGAGGGTATGTAAGTTTATTAAAAATATATGTATTACTAATATCATTTTATTTCAGATTTTATTTCTGATTGATTGTAGCAGATATAATAAAAAAGGGAATGACGCTAACCAGAGATAACCTTCACCGGCATTGTCAGGAAGCATAACCATTAATTGGTTAGCCAAATATATTATGGCTAATTCTTGCCTGGAAGCTTACGACATACCAGCAAGTACATAAGTGACTTGACATCCATAAGTGGAAGGCAAAGGTTATATCGTACCCATGTATCATAACATGTGATTTATTCATGTATATTGTTAATTCTGCACCTTATACATTATCTTATCATGCTATCTCTGTAATATACTACCATGATTCATTCATTTACATACAAACACTGAAGACATGGTCGCATCATGAACAGCAGAGGGTGGTGAGATTGTTAGAACAATGGCCACCTATTACTTCTTGTTCCAGGTTTTTATGATCAATGTTTATGATCATTCCTGATCGAGAAACTAAAGACTTGAAGAAGTTGATCCAGCTCACTGAAGCCTAGAGGTCAACCAAACTTCAACACCTTAGTCCCCCGTAGTTATAGGGCGGGCTGAAGGAAAGTCTTCCGTACTCCAGTGTGTCGGAGGAACCTCGAGCAGACGTGGATAAAGTTGAGTTTATATATTTCCATCCAACAAATCCTGTGAGCAGTTCTAAAACGACTTTCTAATGATGAAAACTAGATGGCAAGAGATAATGTGACAAACTTGTTTTATAAATTCAGTGGAAGATAAATCCAAGACTTTTTCTATTAGTTATTTTAATTTGTAACTGTAAATAATCATACATTTTACCATCTTCCAACACCCATTTATCATTACAAGAATATATAGATGTACATAATAAATTGGATAATTGTACTCATTTGACTTGTTAAATTTTTAACTGTTAAATTTTGAGTTATTTTTTCTAATTTAATTATAATATCACATAGGGTTACGATAGCGAAGTAGCATCTTATACTTCTGAAGCCTAAATCTATTGTCCAGCTCAGAGTATTCACAGCTGTAACTCACTTGTGATACCAGTGTACTTCTCGGGCACTGGAACTTCATACTTTCTGGAGAGAGATTCTACTTCTGCTCTACCACTACTATCATACTAGGAAAACCTTTTGCTACATTGGGGGCTCTTTCGCGGGATATTATTTTGTATCCTGGGCCACTATCTATGTATTCTTCTATCTTGAGCCACAAATAGTTTGTAAAAAAAATTATTTTTTTTTGGAAAAAATTCTAAAAACTTAGAAATTTGTTTGTAATAGTAGTACCATTGAGTACGAAGTAAATAGGAAACGCTCACAAGGTTTTAAGGATTTGTCTTGTTCAAAGTAATTAATTGATTTTAATTAAGTTAGTTTGTTAGTGAAGATAAAATTATATACCCTCTGGTAAGTAAGCATCATGGCTGAATTGGTGAAGTTTAGAGCTGCGATTATGCAGGAAGGAAAAGACTTGGGTATGACAGGAGATGCTCTAATTCGATATATCACAACTGAAGTGGATAAATATTTAGATAGAGAGACCAAAAGAATGGAAGTTGAGGCTGAAGCTAAGAAATTAGAGGCAGAAAGAGAGACCAAAAGAATGGAAGTTGAGGCTGAAGCTAAGAAATTAGAGGCAGAAAGAGAGACTAAAAGAATGGAAGTTGAGACTGAAGCTAAGAAATTAGAAGCAGAGAGAGAAGCCAAAAGACTGGAAAGAGAAGAAAAGAGACTAATTTTGGAAGCTGAAGAAAGAAGGTTACAAAGAGCGCATGAGTTAAGTTTAAAGGAACTTGAACTCCAGGGAGCAGCTAGCAATCATGGTGCTAGCTCACCTCACTCTGAGAGTAGCTCCAACCATAGCGCGGCAAATGGAGCCATGAGTTTCCACCTGGATCCATTTATTGAAAAAGAGGACGCCATTGAGTCGTACCTGGATAGATATGAGAGACTGGCCTCTACCTATGGATTGGAAAAGGAAAAATGGAGCCTTAAGCTATCTCAGGGGTTGAGGGGAGTTTCATACGATGTTTATTTAAAACTCTCAAAAGAAGACCAGGAAGATTATGAAATCTTAAAACAAGCTTTACTGGTCAGGTACGAAAAGAATTCTGAATCTTATAGAAAGAGATTCCGAACTGCTAAGCTACTTCCAGGAGAAAACTATCACCAGTTTTCTGCCAGATTGGAAACTTATCTGACAAAATGGATTAGCTTAGGAAAGTGTCAAGATATAAAAGAAATGGTCATGATGGAGCAACTGAGAGAATCCATGCCTCAAGAAATGAGAAAATTTCTTATGGAACAAGGAGCTGAGAGATTGGAAGATATTTTAACCATGGCTGAAAGATATCAAGCAGCTCAGTCAGAAGTATCAGGAAATAAGAAGAAGCAGGGTGAGAACTTCAAACCTTCACAAAACTTTACCAACTATGAACACAGGGACAATTCTAACAAGAACAAACACAGAACTGATTATAAAGACAAAAACCCTCTAGGATCAGAAAAGAAACCTCCAAGAAAGGAAGGAAAGTGGTGTAAATCTTGCCAAATGAGTAACCACAATACTGCGGAATGCAGACGGAAAAACCCCCCCTCATCACGCTGCATGCCTTACAACAGAGAACAAGGGAAGGAAGGACCTGGCAGATAGTCAGAATGACCTCCATCATCCCCCTGTCTGTGAGGAAGTGACCTTGAATGGCACCCAAGTACTGTGCTTATATGATACAGGCTTGGACTTTGACTCAGTAGTGTGCTCTTCTCTGGTGAGTCCGGAACAGATAACCACAGAAACAGTGGAAATCAGAGGACCAGTCAAGGGAGCAGGAACCATGACACTGCCCATAGCCCGAATCAACATAAGATCTCGCTATGTGGAAGGAGAGATCAAAGCAGCAGTGATGGACAACCCTATCTACCCATTAATACTGGGATGTAGATATGTCTTTCTAGGAGAACCTATAAGACCCATAGTGATGGCAACAGTCCAGACCAGGGAAAGCTCTAAGAAAGAGGAGGACACTATCATCAATACTCATCCAGAAGAGACGAGAAAGGCTCAAACTGCTGACAGTACATTGAAGCCTTGCTTTGGCAAATTACCTAAAAGCCATAACCCTCCAGAGAAAGGAGACTTATATATGAAAAAAGGCCTACTATATAGAAAAGCTGGAACAGGACCAAAAGGACATGGACAGCTTGTAGTGCCAAAATCATACAGGGAGCAGGTTATGAAGCTAGGACATGCTATACCCTTCAGTGGACATATGGGAATAGGGGCCACTGGACAACGGATAGCCTGTCACTACTTTTGGCCAGGGATCACAGAGGACATAAAGAGGTATGTGAGATCCTGTCCAGAATGCCAAAGAGTAGCTCCTAAACATAGGACTGCACCAGCAACACTGGGAGAAATGCCCATCATGGGAACGCCCTTCGAACGTGTTGCCGTGGATATTGTTGGACCCCTCAGTAGGACCAAGAAGAGAAATGCATATATCTTAACCTTGGTCGATACTTGCTCTATGTGGGGAGAGGCAGTAGCAATGTCATCGATAGATTCGAAACATGTGGCAGAGGCACTGTTAACAATATTCACCCGATTAGGTTTCCCACATCAAATATTGACTGACAATGGTTCTCAGTTTAGGGGAAAGCTAACACAAGAAGTATTCAGGTTATTTCAAGCTAGACATTATCACTGTAGCCCGTACCACGCCCAAGGGAATGGTCAAGTAGAGCGGTTCAATGGCACGCTCATTTCAATCCTTAGAAAGTTGGCTAGTGAGAAACCTGAAACTTGGGACACATACTTACCCTCAGCACTATTTGCCTATAGGGAAGTCCCACATAACTCCACAGGATTGGCTCCAGCTACATTGTTGTTTGGACGACCAATCAAAGGTCCACTGGAAGCATTGTTGCGGACATGGACTGATGAAAAAGCAGAAGAAACCGTGACTTCTTCATACCAATACGTCAACGAGTTGACATCTCGATTGAAAACAAGTTGGAAACTGGCAAATGATAACTTGAGACAGGCCAGGAGGAAGCAGGCTGCTTACTACAATAAAACAGCAAAAGATAGGGAACTTGAGGTGGGAGAAAAGGTTCTGTTACTGTTGCCCAGCAGCAATAATAAATTGCAAATTGGATGGCAGGGACCCTACGTCATATTGGAAAAACTTTCCCGGACTAACTATAAGATTGACAAGAAAGGAAAGGAGAAGGTGTATCATGTCAACCTTCTTAAAAAGTATTATGACAGGGAAGCATCAGAAGTTGCCCATATCATGACCCTGGCCATTGCAACAGAAATGCAGGATGAACCAATTTCCTCCATGGAATACCCCCTATCAACTACGGAAAGCTATGCTCAGGTTAATGTGAGTGAACATTTAACTCTTGAGCAGAGGAAAAAGGTTCAGGAGGTGTTAGAAATCCATGCTGATGTACTCACAGATAAGCCGGGGTGTACTAATCTGTTAGAGTATGACATGACGATTACTGACCCTACACCAGTTTGTATGCGGACATACCCTATACCTTATGCTAAAGGACAGGCACTCAAGGATGAGATTGATTATCTCTTAAAAGAGAAAATTATTTCAAAGTCTGAATCTCCCTACAGCTCAAGTGTGGTGCTATTAAGGAAGCCTAGTGGTGAACACAGGTTATGCATTGATTATAGGAAACTAAATGCTATCACTGAATCTCAGGTAGACCCATTACCTGACACCAATCAGTTGTTTGCTACATTGAGTAAGGCTCGGTATTTTTCAAAAGTAGATCTAAGCAAGGGATACTACCAAATACCAGTGAAACCAGAAGTTAGGAAACTGTTAGCCTTTAGTACACCGGATGGACATTACGAGTTCAATGTACTCCCATTTGGTTTAAAGAATGCTCCAAGTATCTTCACCAGAATGATGAGGAAATTGTTGGAACCATTACAAAATCCTCATATCACCAACTTCATGGATGATATTCTGATTGCTACCACTACATTCGAGGAACACGTAGTAGCACTCTCCATGTTGTTAGGTAGATTAAGAGAAACGGGATTGACAGCACGCCCAACTAAGTGTCATATTGGATGTGAGACATTGGAATTTTTAGGTCACACTATCTCTACAGGGCAAATGTCTCCGGACCCAAAGAATGTAGAGAAAATGAGAAAAGCACCAAGACCACAAACTAAGAAGGATGTAAGATCCTTTGTGTCACTGTGCGGGTTTTATCAGAAATATATACCCCATTTTAACTCATTGTGCGCGCCATTAACCGACTTAACCAAAAAAGGTCAGCCGGATAAAATACAATGGACTGTGGAGTGTGAACAGGCTTATACAGAGTTGAAAAATAAGCTGACAAATAAACCTATCCTTGCCCTTCCCGATCTCACACAAGAATTCGTACTAAGAACGGATGCTAGCAATGTAGGCATCGGAGCAACATTACTACAGCGGGCAGACACACCGCCACATATGCTATTACCAGTAGCTTTTGCCAGTAGAAAGTTAAATACAGCTGAGAGAAATTATTCTACCGTTGAACGTGAATGCCTCGCTTTGGTCTGGTCGATCAACAAATTCGCCCCTTTTCTTTACGGGAAACACTTCATTGTGGAAAGTGATCACCAGCCTTTGATGTTTTTAGCAGTGTCTAAAAAATTAAATTCACGACTTTTAAGGTGGAGTTTACTGTTATCTCCATATTCGTTCAATGTGAGATACATACCAGGACGGGACAATCTTGGACCCGATTTTTTAAGTAGGCATCCTATCAAAGGAGATATAGAGAAACAGAAAATTAAGGAGGAACTGCAGCATGTGTTACCAAAAAGTTAACCGTGCAGGCACTGTTTTAAAGAAGAGGGCTCTGTAGCGAGATTTGGTAAACACTTGCTTGGTTGTAGCGTGACACGCCCACGCGACACCCACACACACCAGCGCAAGGTCAGCGCTGCGGTCTTTCTTTGAAGTTGGTAGACAGCGGAAATGTGACTTACGGTTAAAAGCCATACAGTATTACTGAAGAATGAGGAAATAGCTATATAGGAATGTATGGCCGACTTTAAAAGTTTGCATTTACTGGACATTAAATTATTCACTACAGGAGAACGCATGGTTGGAATAATATTAAATAAATATAACTCAACAAAGAAGATAGGCTAGGAATTATATCCAAAAGGATATTATTCAAATATAAATAGTTTTAAAGATAATTAATATTTTTCACCTTCATCACATCGGCTAAAAGTTAGCTAATAATCTTTAAAAATTTATTACACTAACAAGCCTCAACGGAATTGTATAAAACTTATATGTAATGAAAGCCCCATATGGGGAAAAGGAAATGATATATAGGAAGGAAGGAAGGAGATAAGTGTGTGAGTGACAGAAGAGAAAAACGAGTACAGGAAAAGCACAGATTGTTTCAAATAGCTTCAAAACAGGAGATGAAACTAAAATCTTTTGGGGAATTTGGGAGCTGCTTTCTCGTACGCGCGAGAGACTGAAATATAAGGACAGAGCGGCGCATTGTAAATCACACACCAAATCCAGAAGCCAGAGTGAGAAACTGGAGGACAGCCTCTGCAAGAAAAGTTCTATTTTCACGCTGCATGCAGGGCAGATTAAGTTAAGCCAATACAGTCTCACCGTGAGCTTATTAATCCTAAGAGGGTATGTAAGTTTATTAAAAATATATGTATTACTAATATCATTTTATTTCAGATTTTATTTCTGATTGATTGTAGCAGATATAATAAAAAAGGGAATGACGCTAACCAGAGATAACCTTCACCGGCATTGTCAGGAAGCATAACCATTAATTGGTTAGCCAAATATATTATGGCTAATTCTTGCCTGGAAGCTTACGACATACCAGCAAGTACATAAGTGACTTGACATCCATAAGTGGAAGGCAAAGGTTATATCGTACCCATGTATCATAACATGTGATTTATTCATGTATATTGTTAATTCTGCACCTTATACATTATCTTATCATGCTATCTCTGTAATATACTACCATGATTCATTCATTTACATACAAACACTGAAGACATGGTCGCATCATGAACAGCAGAGGGTGGTGAGATTGTTAGAACAATGGCCACCTATTACTTCTTGTTCCAGGTTTTTATGATCAATGTTTATGATCATTCCTGATCGAGAAACTAAAGACTTGAAGAAGTTGATCCAGCTCACTGAAGCCTAGAGGTCAACCAAACTTCAACACCTTAGTCCCCCGTAGTTATAGGGCGGGCTGAAGGAAAGTCTTCCGTACTCCAGTGTGTCGGAGGAACCTCGAGCAGACGTGGATAAAGTTGAGTTTATATATTTCCATCCAACAAATCCTGTGAGCAGTTCTAAAACGACTTTCTAATGATGAAAACTAGATGGCAAGAGATAATGTGACAAACTTGTTTTATAAATTCAGTGGAAGATAAATCCAAGACTTTTTCTATTAGTTATTTTAATTTGTAACTGTAAATAATCATACATTTTACCATCTTCCAACACCCATTTATCATTACAAGAATATATAGATGTACATAATAAATTGGATAATTGTACTCATTTGACTTGTTAAATTTTTAACTGTTAAATTTTGAGTTATTTTTTCTAATTTAATTATAATATCACATAGGGTTACGATAGCGAAGTAGCATCTTATACTTCTGAAGCCTAAATCTATTGTCCAGCTCAGAGTATTCACAGCTGTAACTCACTTGTGATACCAGTGTACTTCTCGGGCACTGGAACTTCATACTTTCTGGAGAGAGATTCTACTTCTGCTCTACCACTACTATCATACTAGGAAAACCTTTCGCTACAAAGGGACAGCATTAACAAAACTTGTATTAAAAAATACAAAATTAGTACATGGGTTATACAATGAAAGAATTATTTATCCCTGCTTTCTCTCGCTCTGACAGACCTGTGATCACAACCAATTCGCTCTTACCTAATGGCTTTCACAACATCTGAAACAATTATAAGGTACACACAGGCCATCCAGGGTCGGTTATTGGCGAATCAAGCCCCAGTTTCTCCAAAGACTAATTAATTCAAATGATGGGAAACGCTTGATTCACTACTGGTAGTAGGATGCTGATTATGTCACTTCATTTTTTGTCCAGGTAGTAAAATAATTAAGAGGTCTAATGTTCACAGTGTACAGTAGCTTGGAATCTTCAATCATTTAATCGAGTGTCAGGTAAATAAACCTGTTCAGGATAAATCTCCTTCACAACACAGTGGTCGTTATTCAGGTAATGTTGTAGTGGGTTTGATGGTATTGTATGATGGTGATATTGCTACGTGTGATGCATGAGGTCAGCTGTGAAGGCTCCTGAGATAAAAATGTAACTGTGAATTGTCGGAAGGCCCTTCTTGCTACCACTACGACATCACACCTATCTTTTTTTACTAATGAATGTGGCTACGTTAAATGTCTAGGGTAATGATATGTAATGTGTTGTGGTAGTTTACATACACACACACAGATATTTACTAAGTCTAATAATATTAATAAATGTTATAATACACTGAACTAACTCAAGTGTGTAAAAATTAGATAGTAATTTTCTTACATTTATTTGTTCTGAACC
Source organism: Oreohelix idahoensis (assembly GCA_024509875.1). Taxonomy (NCBI): domain Eukaryota; kingdom Metazoa; phylum Mollusca; class Gastropoda; order Stylommatophora; family Oreohelicidae; genus Oreohelix; species Oreohelix idahoensis. The sequence continues at coordinate 47,451 of JAMPIV010003049.1, read as the reverse complement.
AAGGTTTTATTTTGGCCAGAACATATGAAAGGTTTAGCAATTATGAAAGAAATGCATGAATATTACATAATAAATGCAAGGTGTGTACATATATATGTTACTAAATTAGTTAATATTATTACTGTTTATAGTGTAATCTATTTTGGGAGAACACTTCAATGGATGTGCTGTTGGGGTGGCCTCATCACTCCCTGTCTATGGTGACTACACATTGTCCATTTATTTGATGGAAATTTTATGGGTGTGTTAGCAAATAAGTTGAGTTGGTGAATTCTCAGCAGACCAGGCGCTCACGTAGCTTGAAGGTGTAGCTCTGGTGCTGAGATCTGGTGGCCCCACCTCTCCGTGCTTGGGGGCAATATCAGAAGTCTGGTGGCCCCACCTCTCCGTGCTTGGGGGCTATAATAGGCTGCTCTGACAAAATGTCACTGCACGGGTCCACTCTGGTAATAATCAACAACTCATTTGACACCACAGTGGTGCCAACTGAAACTCACAGCTCTGCAATCAAAGTATTAGTCATGTGTCAGAATTCCATCCTCTAACCATTTCTGGACACAACACCACACAACAACAACACCATATAGACGGGTCAGATCTTTCTGACCAAACAACACATCTTACCAAGTTGGTTTCACATAGGATAAGTTCTCCCAGACTACAGATTCTGAAATATGTTCATTAGCTTCCTGCCATAGAATAGGATAGGTGATATGTTTCACTGATCTCAACACTTGATCTGTCCTTCCTAATCCTTGCTGGAGTTTATGTATTTTATTTGTCTCTAGACCCTGAACTGGGGCGGGGGGTCTAGAGCGAACCCTTACTTGTTGTAAGGAACAGATTATGCTATTGCAGTATCAAATCACTCGAAACCTTAAACAAATATTAAAATGTACAAAGAAATAATTTCGGTCTTACCAGAATTATGAATATAGTACACAGTTAAATAAATGCTAGCAAAACTCAGCTGAGCTGCTGGCCTTATGATGGCGTCCCTCTAAATATTTCAATAGCTTCTGGGAATTACACCACTTAATAATTCACTGTGTCTACAAGGACAACTAATACTGAATGGCACAAAATGCGCGTCTGAGCGCCGATAATATATTCATCTATGGCCAATCACTGCCTTTTCTTTTTTCAAATTCAAATATCCTACCACTAAGTCATTTCAGTCATACCTCAGTCAAGTATGCCTTATTGTCTGTTGGTCCGTCCGTCTCTACTTGCGTTTCACACAAAAACACACTTGTTTTTTGAACCAACCCTGCCTTCCCCTACACAATTTTGCCTTTTAAAGTTATTTTTAGCCACAATTCACCATCCCACCCCGTCTCTTCATTCCAACTAGATTTTAGCACTTGCGTCTTCAAAGCCACAATTTTTTGAAAATTAGTGACATGTTTTATCTCAATGCAGACGTTCGCTGATATGAACAACACAGTCTTTTGTCAATATCTTTCTTATTATCTGTCCGTCTGTATAAATGAAAGCATATTATTTCACTGCTCAAGATGGGCCATCCGGCCAGCTAGGTTTTATATTCCTAACATTATTATTAAGAAAAGTTACTTTTCAAATATTTTCTAGAATATTCTGGAATGCGTTGATCACTGCATTCAAATAAACGGGCTAAGATATCGCAAAAGCGTCCAATAAATGACTGTGGCGTATAATATCCAAGGTCCCTTTTGTCGATTTCTTTACTTTATGTCAACTTGGGGAACGTGACTTTTTCCTCCTTTCCCCACCAATTGCGTCCTTTTAGCCTTGCTAGTATCAAGCACGCGTTCAGTCAGATTTTTCCTTTTGATCTCCGTTCTCATCCCGTTCCGTTTTGCCGTCAAGTCTAACAATTTAATTTCCATGGCGGGTGATGACCCGCGGCGTGGGCGATCATGTATTCTAGCAGCTTACGCATTAGTTTTTATCCCTACGTTGTATCATTGGAGATATTTTAACGTTGTATCACGGTTAATTTTGTGACACATCTCCCCACTTGAAAACATGCCTACGGCAAGTTCTAAAACCAGTGATACACATAGATAAAATCTCTCCTTACGCCTGCCATTACTCTAATTTTGATCACAGGGGTGCCGACTGAGGAAATCTGCACCGACATTCAATTTGCCTGGGATATATTGGATACTAAACTGATAAGGTTGAAGCAATAAAGACCACCTCAGCAATCTTGCGTTTTCATGCTTAGCCTGAGATAAGAATACGAGAGGCTGATGGTCCGTCTCGACCACAAAAGTCCTACCATACAGATAGATTTGAAACTTCTTTATGGCCCAGATTAACGCTAAACATTCTTTTTCGCTTGTGGAGTATCCTTGTTCCGCCTTATTCAATTTGCGGCTTGCATAAGCGACTGGTTTCAGTTCCCCATCAGGTGAAGATGATCTTTGCAACAAAGCCGCTCCGAGTCCTACATTACTTGCATCGGTTCTTAAGACAAAGTCCTGTGTCAAATCAGGTAGTTTGAGAATAGGCTTGCTAGTGAGTTTTTCCTTTAAGTCCTGGAACGCTAATTCACTTTGCGCAGTCCAATTAATTTTATCTGGAAGTCCCTTGCGAGTCAGATCAGTCAGAGGAGCACAAATAGAGTTAAAATCTTTGATATATTTTTGATAAAATCCGCATAACGACACGAATGATCGCACGTCCTTTTTTGTTTGTGGTCTAGGTGCTCTCTGCAGTTTTTCCAAGTTCTTGGGATCAGGGGTCATGCTACCCTGATATACAGTGTGTCCCAAGAATTCCAACTCTTTGCATCCAATGCAACATTTTGTTGGCCTAGCAGTCAAGTTCGCCTCCCTAAGCCTATTAAATAACATTTCTAGAGCTTCAATGTGTTCTTCAAATGTCTCTGTGGCGACGAGAATATCATCCATGAAATTCGTGACATGGGTTATTCAGGGGATCCAACAATTTGCGCATCATCCTTGAAAATACACTCGGAGCATTTTTCAGTCCGAATGGTAGCATGTTGAATTCATAATGTCCATCCGAAGTGCTAAAAGCCAAATAAAGTCTCACTTCAGGCTTCACTGGGATCTGGTAATAGCCTTTACTAAGATCCACTTTTGAAAAGTATTTTGCCTTGTTCAATCTGGCAAATAACTGTTTTGTGTCTGGTAATGGATCCACTTGTCCTTCTGTGACAGCATTCAGTTTCCTGTAATCTATGCACAGTCTGTGTTCCCCAGACGGTTTTCTCAACAATACGACACTAGAGCTAAAAGATGATTCACTGTGTGAAATAATCCCCTCCTTCAACAAATAATCTATTTCTTCCTTCAATGCCTTCTCCTTCGCGAACGGAATAGAATAGGCTCTCATACAGATTGGGTTTGAGTCTACCAGTTTCATGTCATACTGTAGCAAATTTGTATGGCCTGGTTTATCTGTTAATACATCTGTATGTTCCTCCAGAACCTGTTGAACTCTCTCCCTCTGGTTTTTAGTCAGGTGATTACTGACTTTTACCTGTGCTGCTGTTTCACAAGGATGTAATGGGTATTCATGTGAGGTGAGTGGTTCCTTTTGCATTTGAGTTGCGATAGCTAAGGTCAGTAAGGGGGTGCTTTCCTGGAGTGGTCTGTCCAGATACTTCTTTAACAGGTTTACATGATAAACTTTCTCCTTCCCCTTTTTATCAATTTTATAGTTTGTTCTAGACACCTTCTCTAGAACCGTATATGGACCTTGCCATCCAATTTGTAATTTATTCTGGCTACCGGGTAGTAGAAGCAGCACCTTCTCTCCCACTGCCAGTTCTCTGTCCTTTGCCTTCCTATTAAAATATGCTGCATGTTTCTTCCTGGCTTGTTTCAAATTATCATTTGCCAGTTTCCATCCAGCTTTCAAACGAGTGGTCAGTTCGTTCACGTATTGATAAGATGAGGTAACAGTCTCTTCCGCCTTCTCATCTGTCCAGGTCCTTAATAGCGCTTCATCTGGACCTTTAATTTATCATACGTATTTTTATGGAACCCGTCGGGTCCCTTCAATTAGAAGCGCTATAGTGAGGACTTTTCTTCCTAGAATCATCACTCACAAATCGACCACTACGAATTTTTTTCTTGGGTTTGTCTCCCCACTTTAGATTGCTTATGAGAGATCTTCGCTCTCTTTTCTGTTCTTCCAGTTTATATAAGTCTGACCGAGGGATTGTCATCTTATCCTGGGTAAAATTTCTTCTTTGTACTCTTCGCATAGTGGCCATGTTAATCCATTCAAGTGAAGACTGGGTGTGAAAAGGGGGCTCCCATTGCACTTTGTCTCCTTGAGTATCATTAGTTTTCCTTCCAGGCCTAATTTTGCCCCGTGGCGTTTCTAGGTCCTGCACATATTTTCCCTTTGTGGGTGTTCCCTCATGAAATATATCACATGCTTCTACAAAGTTTTCAATATCGACATTTACGTCGGGCCAATAGTATTTGCGAGCAACTTTTTGGCAGATGGTACCGACTTTTTCATGGTCCCCATCTTTTCCAACATGTAAGCTCCTTATTAAATTTGCCCTATATATCTTGGGAAGAACCAACTGTCCGTGACCAGTGTATCTAGTTCCTGTCTTCCTATATAGCAATCTGTTCTTCATAAAATATTCCCCCTTGCTCGGAGGTGTGTGGCATTTGGGCATTTTTTAAAACATGGCTTGAGTGTCCTATCCTCAGCCTGCGCCTTCCTCATCTCCTCTGGATGAGCATTTATAGGTTCACCTTCTTCCTCCTTCTTCTGTGACCTGGTCTGCACTGTCGCCATGATCACAGGTCTCTCGGGATTCCCCAAGAAGACGTATCTACACCCCAATATCAGAGGGTAGATTGGTTCATCTATCACTGCTGCTCTGATTTCTCCTTCCACATAGCGAGTTTTCACCGTTATCCTTGCGATGGGAAGTGTCATGAGTGGTATGTCCTTAGTTGCCCCTTGTATTTCCACTGTTTCTGTGGTATACTGACTTGGGTCCACTAGGCTAGACTTCACAACTGAATCATAATCCAAACCTGTATCATAAAGGCACCTTATGGTGACCCCATTACAAATAACATCCTCACAAACTGGGGGGTGATAAGGTTCCTGCTGTCCCTTAGGATTAACCTTTAATCTTTGAGTCCCCGACTTCATTGCAGCAATGTTTGAAGGTTTCCTTCTACAAAATTCGGTGTTATGGCTATCTTTCTTGCACCATTTACACCATCTTTTTCCTTGGTTAAACGGTTTTCTTTCATTGGATTTTTGGTCATTGAACTGTGAGTTTCTGTCTCGGTAGTCATTTCTTGGCCGTTCAAAGTTTGTCCTACCTTTATTTCCCTGCTCTCTATTATCAAATTTATTAAATGGCTGTGGAGCTTTAAAATTGTCTATGTGCTTCTTTTTAGCACCACTTACCTCTGCCTGGGCTGCCTGATACCTTTCAGCGACATTTAAAACCTCTCCCAATTTCTCTGCACCTTGTTCCATGAGAAATTTTCTCATGTCTGGAGCCATGGACTCTCTCAATTGCTCAATCATGATCATTTCTTTAAGATCTTGGGTCTTCCCCAGAGCAGTCCATTTCTCCAAATAGGTTTCTAGTCTGGCAGAGAATTTGTGGTATGTCTCCCCAGACAACAGTTTGGCATTTCTAAATTTCTTACGATAAAATTCCCCATTTTTTTCGTACCTCAATAACAAAGCCTGCTTTAACATGTCATAATTCTCCTGGTCTTCTCTGTTCATTTTTGCGAAGACTTCGTAAGAAGTACCTCTTAGTCCCTGTGATAGCTTTAAACTCCACCTCTCTCTCTCTAACCCATATGTAGTAGCTAATAACTCAAAACGTCCTAGGTACCCCTCTATGTCATCGTCTTTTTCAACAAAATGGTCTAAATGAAACCCCATAGCTAAGTTTGAGGCTCCCAGACTGGGTGTAGCATCTGAGGCAAAAGGGCTGGCACCATTTTCAGGAGCCTGGCCTTGTAGCTCCAGCTCCCTTAGTCGTAATTCGTGCTCCCTCTGCAACCTTCTATCTTCTGCCTCCCTTTCGGCCTTTTTATCTTCTGCCTCCCTTTCGGCCTTTTTATCTTCTGCCTCCCTTTCGGCAGTCAACCTTTTATCTTCTGCCTCCCTTTGCTGTCGTTTGTCTTCTGCCTCAATCTGCAGCCTCTTAATTTCTCTATCAGCCTCAATTTGTAACCTCTTCTCTTCAGCTACCTTTCTATCTTCCCTTTCAATATATTTATCACATTCAGCCGTTACATATTGAATTAAAATCTGACCCTCCATTCCCATCTCCTTTGCCGTCAGCACAGCAGCTGATCTGTATTTTGCCAGCTCCGCCATACTTTTTAAACAAATCTAGCAATGTGCAAAATAAAATTTCCAACCACTAAAGTACTTCTAATTTTTCTAGTCTAAAATAATTCTAATTAATTAATTAACTACCACTGGCTGTGAAGATTCATCAACTTTTATCTTCAGGGACACTTTTAATTTTAAGGGACACTTTTAATTTTTATAATGTGTTCCCCTAATCTAATTCTCCCCCCAGGAGATCCTAATATACTTAATGGGCTAATTATCCCGGGACAAAGAGACCCCAATATATGTAGTGGGTTTGATGGTATTGTATGATGGTGATATTGCTACGTGTGATGCATGAGGTCAGCTGTGAAGGCTTCTGAGATAAAAATGTAACTGTGAATTGTCAGAAGGCCCTTCTTGCTACCACTACGACCTCACACCTATCTTTTTTTACTAATGAATGTGGCTACGTTAAATGTCTAGGGTAATGATATGTAATGTGTTGTGGTAGTTTACATACACACACACAGATATTTACTAAGTCTAATAATATTAATAAATGTTATAATACACTGAACTAACTCAAGTGTGTAAAAATTAGATAGTAATTTTCTTACATTTATTTGTTCTGAACCAAGGTTTTATTTTGGCCAGAACATATGAAAGGTTTAGCAATTATGAAAGAAATGCATGAATATTACATAATAAATGCAAGGTGTGTACATATATATGTTACTAGATTAGTTAATATTATTACTGTTTATAGTGTAATCTATTTTGGGAGAACACTTTAATGGATGTGCTGTTGGGGTGGCCTCATCACTCCCTGTCTATGGTGACTACACATTGTCCATTTATTTGATGGAAATTTTATGGGTGTGTTAGCAAATAAGTTGAGTTGGTGAATTCTCAGCAGACCAGGCGCTCACGAAGCTTGAAGGTGTAGTTCTGGTGCTGTGATCTGGTGGCCCCACCTCTCCGTGCTTGGGGGCAATAACAGAAGTCTGGTGGCCCCACCTCTCCGTGCTTGGGGGCTATATCAGAAGTCTGGTGGCCCCACCTCTCCGTGCTTGGGGGCTATAATAGGCTGCTCTGACAAAATGTCACTGCACGGGTCCACTCTGGTAATAATCAACAACTCATTTGACACCACAGTGGTGCCAACTGAAACTCACAGCTCTGCAATCAAAGTATTTGTCATGTGTCAGAATTCCATCCTCTAACCATTTCTGGACACAACACCACACAACAACAACACCATATAGACGGGTCAGATCTTTCTGACCAAACAACACATCTTACCAAGTTGGTTTCACATAGGATAAGTTCTCCCAGACTACAGATTCTGAAATATGTTCATTAGCTTCCTGCCATAGAATAGGATAGGTGATATGTTTCACTGATCTCAACACTTGATCTGTCCTTCCTAATCCTTGCTGGAGTTTATGTATTTTATTTGTCTCTAGACCCTGAACTGGGGCGGGGGATCTAGAGCGAACCCTTACTTGTTGTAAGGAACAGATTATGCTATTGCAGTATCAAATCACTCGAAACCTTAAACAAATTTAAAAATGTACAAAGAAATAATTTCGGTCTTACCAGAATTATGAATATAGTACACAGTTAAATAAATGCTAGCAAAACTCAGCTGAGCTGCTGGCCTTATGATGGCGTTCCTCTGAATATTTCAATAGCTTCTGGGAATTACACCACTTAATAATTCACTGTTTCTACAAGGACAACTAATACTGAATGGCACAAAATGCGCGTCTGAGCGCCGATAATATATTCATCTATGGCCAATCACTGCCTTTTCTTTTTTCAAATTCAAATATCCTACCACTAAGTCATTTCAGCCATACCTCAGTCAAGTATGCCTTATTGTCTGTTGGTCCGTCCGTCTCTACTTGCGTTTCACACAAAAACACACTTGTTTTTTGAACCAACCCTGCCTTCCCCTACACAATTTTGCCTTTTAAAGTTATTTTTAGCCACAATTCACCATCCCACCCCGTCTCTTCATTCCAACTAGATTTTAGCACTTGCGTCTTCAAAGCCACAATTTTTTGAAAATTAGTGACATGTTTTATCTCAATGCAGACGTTCGCTGATATGAACAACACAGTCTTTTGTCAATATCTTTCTTATTATCTGTCCGTCTGTATAATTGAAAGCATATTATTTCACTGCTCAAGATGGGCCATCCGGCCAGCTAGGTTTTATATTCCTAACATTATTATTAAGAAAAGTTACTTTTCAAATATTTTCTAGAATATTCTGGAATGCGTTGATCACTGCATTCAAATAAACGGGCTAAGATATCGCAAAAGCGTCCAATAAATGACTGTGGCGTATAATATCCAAGGTCTCTTTTGTCGATTTCTTTACTTTATGTCAACTTGGGGAACGTGACTTTTTCCTCCTTTCCCCACCAATTGCGTCCTTTAGCCTTGCTAGTATCAAGCACGCGTTCAGTCAGATTGTTCCTTTTGATCTCCGTTCTCATCCCGTTCCGTTTTGCCGTCAAGTCTAACAATTTAATTTCCATGGCGGGTGATGACCCGCGGCGTGGGCGATCATGTATTCTAGCAGCTTACGCATTAGTTTTTATCCCTACGTTGTATCATTGGAGATATTTTAACGTTGTATGACGGTTAATTTTGTGACAAATGTCAATATTTGATTTTTTCGCCACAACTGGCTGAATATATATGAACTTGGGAAAATAAATATGGGTATCTATGAGTCCAGTTACAATTTATTCTCAAATACTTAACATAATATATTATACTCAATCCTATCCTTACCCCGCGTAACATAGAATATATTTATCCACTTCGGTTATTTAACTTTAAATTATAAACTACAAGCTTAGAGCTTCTCTTATCGTTTAAAATTTCGTGAAATAAATTCTATTCATTTAACAAAATCAGTCATCGTGAATTAGAAATAAATACATATTTCGTCAATACTCATGATGAATCAGTGCATTTACTTAGTTGGTTAAAATATTCTCTGACTGGTTACTAGCAGTAATTAACTTTATATTATAGCTGAAAGGGTTTAGCTAGAAATTATTATTTATTCTGCTATCCACTGTAACACAGTAAAACTTAGAGAAATATAAATGTCGGACCTAACTAGTAGATCGCTCTGCACAGGAAAACTAGTAAAATATAATTGACAATTTAACTATTTAAATCACTCCAACTACTAGTAGATGTATTTCCTTCACACAAACTTCTAAGACTATTCTCCAACGAAAAACTAGGAACTTATCCTAAAACTAGGGGATTCTAGAAATCGCTGCTAGATGTCTTTAAAAGCTAAGGAGTACTGAGTTATGAGTTTTAAAATGCTGAGGTTTATATATCTGAGATCAAAAGGAAAGATTAACTATAGACCGAAAACCCAGACTCTCTGCCAGAATTTACACGTATGGAGAATTCTTCGTTCAATCTGCAAATCAGAGATCTTTCTCACACTAAAGCCAAAAAAACCAGACTCATGCTCTCTCGCTTAGATCGGCATAACATAAAATGCTAATCAGTGCAAATTTTAGACGTCTCTGCTTCGTATGGCCATTCCAGCGAGCAATGTCCTTAGATCTTGCGATTCGCCTTTTTAATTACTTTCTAGTGAACGGATTACAAGGGAGGTAATAGCAATTTGCTCACCTTGGTTCGAAGATTATCTGCTCTTAGTACTAAAAGTAATACATCGTTGATCACTGTCTTATCTAATACCACGGTTTTCAATCGCTGGCGTTAAGAATAAATTACTGATCAACGTAGCTAAATGGTCTGCTGATTGACTCTCATTAAAGGGAATAGCGAACAGAAAATTAAATTACGTGCTAAATTAGAAAAAGGGACAGATCTCAGAGTGTATAGAATAGTTTTACGTTAACAACGTGCATAGTTGGAAGAAAAGGTAAATGAAATTGTAGATAATGAAAAAGATATATGATGCTATTTTCATAATATGTCACAGTGATACAGCCTACACTAAAGCGTGGATCCACCAATACAGCTGGTCACCTTGTAGACAGCCTACATTAAAGCACGGATCCACCAATACAGCTGGTCACCTTGTAGACAGCCTACAATAAAGCATGGATCCACCAATACAGCGGTCACTTTGTAGACAGCCTACACTAAAGCATGGATCCACCAATACAGCTGGTCACATTGTAGACAGCATACACTAAAGCATGGATCCACCAATACAGCTGGTCCACCTTGTAGACAGCCTACACTAAAGCATGGATCCACCAATACAGCTGGTCACCTTGTAGACAGCCTACACTAAAGCATGGATCCACCAATACAGCTGGTCCACCTTGTAGACAGCCTACACTAGAGCATGGATCTACCAATACAGCTGGTCACCTTGTAGACAGCCTACACTAAAGCATGGATCCACCAATACAGCTGGTCCCCTTGTAGACGCGAAGTAAAACACAATGAAGCTATAAATAATTTACGGGAATTACAGTGCGCAGATGTCGACCATTACTAAACACACCATAATGACTAACAAACGTGACACTTTAAAAAAAAATTGCTCTAGACAAGAAGAAAAGAATAAATGAAAGAACATAAATACAAGATTAATGACTTACTTAGTCGTTCCTCTTCTATCGTAAGCTTTAGAGGCTTGGAAGAGAACGCAATCTTATCCTATCGCCTGTCTTCCTCCTAGTCTGGGTCCATTCTACTTCTCTGTCTTTCAAAGATTGTCTAATGTTGTCCTCCTAGGGGTTGTAGTGGTTTTGATGGTATTGTATGGTTGTTATGTTACCTAGGGTACTGTATGAGGTCAGTTGTGAAGGCTCCTGAGATAAAAGTTTATGTGAATTACAGAAGGCCCTTCTTACTACCACTACGACCTCAAACAGACTATTCTACTATCATGAATGTTAGCTACGTTAAAAAGTCTAGGGTAATGAAATGTAATGTGTTGTAATAGAATATACAAACACACACAGGTAATTAATAAGTCTAATAATATTAATAAAATCTATAACACAATGAACTAACTCAGACTGTTTTAGTTTTGATTTTAACAATTTTTTTCTAAATTTATTTGTTCTGAACCAATGTTTTATTTTGGTCAGAACATATGAAATGTTATGGAGTTATAAATGGAATGCATAAATATATGGCATAATAAAATGGAATTTGTGTACATAGGTATTTTATAAGACTGGTTAATATTAATAATATCGATACTATCTCTGGGAGAACTGTTACTGGATGTGCTGTTGGGGTGATGTCATCAATCCCACTCTGTGACTACAACAAGCTTTGTCCATTGACTTATAGACTGTAGTAAATGTTATAATTCCCAAGAATTCAGTCTATATTTGATAGGGAAATATTTGTGGTGGTTTTAAATACTGGTGAATCTTCAGCAGGCCACGTATTCACTCATCTTGTATGTGACGATCTGCTACTGGATTCCGGTGGCCCACTCCTCTCTGTAGCTGGAATACAATGCTAGGCTGCATCGACACAAACGTTAGGCGGCACACACATCTGCTTGTGTATTCTTGCTTAAGTATGTGGCACTACCTTTAGTGCCACAACAGAAACTCACAATTCTGAAACAAAATTTGTGTCATGTGTCAGTACTCTATCCACTGCACCACTCTTACACACAGCACAACACATCAACATTACACAGAAGGGGTCAGCTCTCTCTGACCAACATGCACATCTTACCCAGTTGTTTTCATATAGTACTAGTTCCCCAAGACTGCATTGCATCTGAGATATGTTCAATAGTTTTCTCTTTTCTTCAATAAGATAGGTGATATGTTCCCACTGATCTCAATAATAGATCCGCCTTCCATAGTCTTAGTTAGGCGTCCATATATTGTGTTTGTCTCTAGACCCTGAACTTGGGCTGGGGACCTAGAGCGAGCACTTACTTGTCGTAATCATTTTATATGATATGGCAGTATCAATCACTCAAAATATTAAAATATACAAGATAAATGCTTTCATTCTTACCAGAATTCAGAATTGAGAACACAGTTAATGCTAGCAAAACTCAGCTGAGCTGCTGGCTATAGTATGGCGTCCCACTAATTTGTATATAATATCTTCTGGGAAAAACACCACTGGAAATAACTGACTGTGTTACTGGACAGACTTATGTCAAATGGCAAAAATGCGCGTCTCTATCCCGCTAATATGAATACATTTGTCCAATCACAGACTTCCCCCCTAACTTTTTCAAATCTTCAAACCAAAAGTCAAATTTCAGTCAGATCTCAGTCAAGTATGTATTATTGTCTGTTGGTCCGTCTGTCTCTACTTGGTTTTTCACAAAAACACACTTGTTTCTTGGACCAACTACACGCAACACCCTACACAAATCTGCCTCCTAAGTTATTTTTAGCCACAATTCTCCAACCTTCCCCCTCTCGTTCATTACAGCTAGATTTTTGCATTTCCTTGTCTCAAGGACGAAAATTTGAAACTTTAGTGAAAGTGTGCACAACAATACTGTCGCTAGTCTGATGTGAACAATACAGTCTTTCGTCAATATCTTCCATGTTATCTGTCCGTCTGTATAAATGAAAGTATATTATTTCTCTGCTTAAGATGGGCTATCATACTAGCTAGGTTTTATTTTCATAACATTATTATTAAGAAAAACATATTTTTTCTCAAGGTTAGTTTTGAAATTTGTTATTGAACGTTCGTTCACGCGGTTGCCGCTATATTCAAATAAAACAACCAAGTATCGTAAAACGTCCAAGAAATGACTGTTTCGAATAAGAGCTAAGGTCTTTTCTGTCCATTTCCTTACATTGTGTTAACTATTGGCGTGAATTTTTTTCTCTTTTATTTCTTAAACTACAACTTGCGTCTTTTTGCCCTTTAGGTTCAAACTTGTGTTCAGTCATATTTTTCCTTTTTTATATCTCCGTTATCCTCCCGTCTACAAGGGTACCGTTTCGTCTGCATGTTTAACTAGTTAGTTTAAATGGCGGTGGGAAATGCGGGCATAGGCGAGCATGTCTCCTAGTATATTACGCATTATTTTTATCCCTACAATATTCTCTTTATTATTGGAGATATTTTAACGTTGTATCACGGTAAATTCATCACACATCTCCCCACTTGAGAACATGCACTACGGCAAGTTCCAAAACCAGTGATACACATAGATAAAATTACTATTCACGCCTACCAACTACTCTAATTTTGATCACAGGGGTGCCGACTGAGGAAATCTGCACCGACATTCAATGACCCTGGGATGTATTCGATAATAAACTGATAAGGTTGTAACAATAATGACCATCTGTTGCCAGTAATTTTTATGAAAGGGGAGTGATCTGGAAAATGTTAGGTGAGCAGATTAGATTATGGGTTGTCGTTGCTTGAAGGCGTGATTGTCTTTAATGTTAGGTTAAATGGTAATAGGGGAATTCTCTCGTATGTTCGAGAAGTAAAGTTAGAAAAGCGTGTGAACGCTAGTCATTTAAATTGTGGAGATTTATTCACTCCGAACTGTTTTGAGCTACGGGTGTTTTAGCTATTTGTGGCTAGCCCGTGCAAGTAGTGAGACTGAGCGGTGTTTTTTTTAACAGCCGGGTCTAGTATCTGTTTTAGGGGGCAGATGTGTATTCCCGTTGGCAGTGAGTTTTGGGCATCGATCTGGAGAGGTCGGCCCCGGTGTGTGTTTTCGATGGTAAGCCTGCGCAGTGCTGAAGATAAGAGGCCATTATTTGTGTAGGCCATTATTTCTTTAGAGAGGATAATTTTGATATGTGGAGACATGTTGATAAGTGATATTATCCATTAACTTATACATGTCATATAATAGCGCTGAGATGATTGAAGAGGATATCATTGTAAACTGCTGGGTGAGCAGTATTGTGTGTATGTTGAGATGTTAGGATCCATTGACTTATATTGTGATATAATCGCGCTAAGATGAGTAAAGGCGAGATTATTGCAGACTGCCGGGTATGGAGTCTTGTGAGAAATTGCTGGTAGGACTCATTAAATTATGACAGCGCTGATGTGAGGAGTATCTTGAGGATGCTATTTAGGCAGTAGCACGGCGATGATGTGAGCCGTTTGCTATCTGTGAGGAGGCCATATTTACTTTGAGGAGGATCCATTATCATTATGAGAGCGCTGATGTGAGGAGTATCTTGAGGATGCTATTTATGCAGTAGCACGGCGATGATGTGAGCCGTTTGCTATCTGTGAGGAGGCCGTATTTACTTTGAGTAGGATCCATTATTATTATTAAAGCGCTAATGTGAGGACAGGTGTATAGCGCTGAGTTGAGGAGTATCTTTAAGGAGGCCATGGATATTGTAGTATCTGCATGATTCTGGGATGTGAGGAGTACTTTATTATTGTACTACTATGACTTGTAATTTGACTATGACTGTGTATTCTAGATTAATGTAACGTGTTGTGGTGTAATAAATGTCATTAACTTTCACCAGCCGTTACACCATTCCATGCCTCTGATGTGTGTACCGGTTGTTACGCACAAATAATTACTTTTTTCCAAAGTCTTTGTATGATCGTTTTTCGTATGTATGATCATTATTTGACTGAAATGCATGTTATATATATTTTATGGTCAAAGGGACAGAACCCGAAATATCGATACTACTATTCTTTATGAGTTTACTTCCTCTTATATAGAGACACGTTCGGTCTATAATGTCTTGAACGAAGCGTGACCATATCTCCTTATTTGGTAGTATCAGTCAACTGTTGTAGATGTTTGAAACCTTTCTTAACGCTTCTGTTCATGTCCATAAAAGGCGCGACTGTGTAAGACTTTTATCTCGAATGTTCTTAGAATCGTCTTATTGTGAACAGCGACTCAGAGATTGTCGCTCTGCGCATGTCTCGACTGGGTTGTGGTTTTGTTGTTCCGCCCAGGTCGGGGAGTTGAGAAATGGACTGATTGTGAGCGGACGCGCCTTGCGTCTTGTGATTCTCTGAGGGAAATACATTGTCTTTGTGAGTTAGTTAGCTAACTAGACTATTTCCCCGTATTATTCAAGCCTGCCTGGAGGCATATGTTCATGGTTGATTTTCCGAAATAAGGTAATTCCTCTTGTATCGAACTTTATGCTATCATCTAGAGGTTCGTCATTTTGTCGCCTTTTTGCTCGCCTGTGTGATTCAAAATGGAGAGGTACTTTGACTAGGATTAAGTCACCGGTATCTTTATACCTGAACTAATTATATATATATATGGGTCGCTCTAGACCAACAAGACTATTGTCTGTGTTCCAGGATTCGTTATATCAGAGATCACGTCCAAGTCAGATGGTTAGACTTAGGAAGGTTATAAAGGTCGAGTTGACCTGTAATCCATGTATGCTACTCACGTGCAGACAGTAAACGGACGTATTGTATACATCTGATCTGCTAGCATCAGGAAGGAATAATTATTATTGTCTATGAACATTAAGGATCTGCAGCTGACCACGGTTGCAGAAGTTATATGCATTATTCATCAAGCTTCGCTATGATATTTGTTTTCCATACAACTATTGAGTATTGACTTCTACATGACTGTCAGTTAACATGAGTTTGAATGCTGCATTCGTTGTACCTATGCTGATAATAACATGAGTATCATGACTGTTTTGTGGCGTGCAATAAATGGTATAAACCTAAAGCGAAGTTACCATTTTTATGACTCTACACGTCATGTTGCCTGTGGTGTACCCTGAACTGTTCTACTGCAACACACACACAGCAATAATCTAAACCAGATAAGACACCCACATCTTGCATTGTAATACCTGGTGTCGATAGAGGTGGTAATTTGACGGCATCCTAATTCCACCTTTATCAATTTATGGTGGCCAATAGTTGGTTTATTCTGGTACCAACTCTCAAGGGGGTCAACAAACCCAGACATCATCAGCAGACTACAAGACAACATTGCAGTTGCTATTCATCACCTTTGATGAAATTTTTTTGAAAGACGCAGCAGTACTGACAGTTGTTGATATTTTGAAACTACCCGGCGCTGCTCGGCGGTAATGAAGATTGTCTACAAATAGAAGGACAAGTACCGAGAGATTTTAAGCTTAATTTACCAGCATTCAATGCTTCAATTGATGATATAACATTTTATCTAGATAGATTTGAAAGTGCATGTAAGGTGCATAATATAGATAAAACATTATATGTTTATCATCTGTCCAAGATACTTAGAGGTGATGCTTTGACTTTGTTGGGTATGGTAGATGTGCCTGACAAGAACAACTATGAGGTTGTCAGGGCGGCATTGTTAAAGAAGTACCAACTTAACGAAGACGGATATCGTCTTAAATTTAAAAACATGTTACCAGAAACTGGAGTTGAATTCTCAGAATTCATCTCAGGCATACGTCTTACTTTTTTACGATGGGTTGAGCTGTCTAAGACAGAAAGTACATTTGAAGCCCTCATGGACTTACTTCTTAGAGACAAGGTTATGTCTTCTGTTAATGAAGCTTTTCTTTCTTTTCTTCATGAGCGTAAGCCTAAAAATATAAAAGAAATGGAAGAATACTGTAGCCAGTATGTTACTGCACATCCTCACATAACCGTTAGCAACTCTAAGGTAAAAGAAGTCTGCCAGTTGCTTCGGCAGCACCTTATGGCCCGAATTTTATGCGTAAATTTCAGGGTAGCCAGCAAAATTTCAATAAAAAGAGTAACCGTAATTATGCCCAGAACCAGGGTAATCAATTTCAGGGAGATTCTTCTTCCCAGAACTGGAGACAACCTAATATTACACGGTATTCTATTCCCGGTAACTTTAGAAATTTTCATAAAGGTAATCGGTATAGAGGAAAATATTTTTCTCAGAGACCTCAATACCAAGATAATAGAGGTTCTCAACAGTATAGAGATGGTAATGACAGTTATGGAAACTGGAACTCAAACCAGGATAAAAATTACAGTAGGGACTTTAATGATAATTGCAGAGGCAATAATGGTCGCGGTAGATCGCAACAAAAGAGAAAAAGATATCAACAGACAAACTCTGTTCAACAAGAATCTCAGAGAGCAGATAAACAGGTTAATAATGATAAAGACCATAATGCTATCGGATGCTCATCTTTTGACTTTGGTAGGGCAAATAAATGTATCCAATGCAGTACTTTATTTGATCCGAAAACCATTAGTACTCTAAGCTGTGGTCATCCTTTGCCCGCTCTTCCTGCTAATGTTGCTCATGATGGGAGAGGTTCTCTTATATTACATAAGGGGCTTGTAAATAGTAATCCAGTCTCGGTGTTGTTTGATTCTGGATGTACTACTGTCGGGGTTAGGCAATCTCTTGTAGATCCATTCTGTGCTACAGGAAAGGTCATCAAATGTGTCACATTTGGTGGCACGTTGGAAAAATATCCTACTGCCATAATACATATTGCTACTCCTTTCTTCACGGGAGAGGTCCACGCGTGTCTACTTCCAAACCCTATTGCGGACCTTATTATTGGTCGTATTCACGGAGTTAGGGAATGTACCCCACAGCAGATTGCTGTTTGGGAAGAGAAAAACATTGAAGCTACCAATATGGTGGTCACAAGAGCACATGCTCTGGATCCACCTCAAACTTCATTAACTAATAATGATGAAGTAAATGAACAAAATAGTCACTTGACTATTACACGCGACTCATTTATCAAATTGCAAGAAGAAGATCCGTCGTTACAAAAATTCTTCATTCTAGCAAAAAAAGGTGATCCTAATCAAAATACTAATAGAAAATCTTGGATTTCTATGAAGAACGGCGTACTTGTACGTATGGTACAAGACTCGACTACATCCACTCATTCACAAATTCTTGTGCCTAAGAGCATGAGGGTGCAAATATTGCAACATGCTCATGACTCGCAATGTGCTGGACATATGGGTTTTTCCCGTACAAAGTCGAGGGTTCTTGCGGCTTTCTTTTGGCCATTTGTGAGCAAGGACATACGAATGTACTGTCGCTCTTGCAAAGTATGTCAGGAGGTCAAATCTAAAGGACCACGACATGCTGCGCCTATTCAGGCTGCTGACATTCCAATTCGCCCTTTTCAAAAAATGGCAATAGATATTATCGGTCCTTTTAGAATTAAGTCGGCTAGAGGGCACCAATTTATTCTTACATGTGTCGATATGTGCACACGTTGGCCAGAGGCAATACCTCTCAAGAGCATCTCAACTGCTGATATCGCAGACGCTCTTTGGCTGATATTTTCTCGCTTGGGTTTTCCCGGAGAAATATTGTCAGACCATGGCACTCAACTTATATCAGACACTATGTCACAGGTAATGTCTATGCTACATATAAAAAGGTCTCTCAGCAGTATCTATCACCCAATGTCTAATGGGTTGGTCGAACGTTTAAATAGGACTCTAAAAACTTTACTGGGTAAAATAACTGAGGATCATCCTCAGGATTGGGACAGGGTCTTACCCGCGGCTCTCTTTGCGTATAGAGAGGTCCCCAATGAACATACGGGGTTTTCCCCTTTTGAACTTGTCTTTGGCGCGCAACCGCGCGGCCCTATGTCTTTACTTCACGATCTAATCACTGCCGATAATATTAGCGATGAGACTCAGTCTTCTTATGAGTACGTCATTGCTCTTAGGAAAAAAATCATTGAGGCATGCAGACTAGCAACTTCGTCTTCCGAATTTGCTAAAGAAAAGGCAAGGCAGTTTGCGAATAAGAATAGATGTCTACGACAACTTTGTCCAGGTGACAAAGCTCTCGTTCTTCTTCCTTCAAGGGAGAACAGACTTCTAATTGCATGGAAAGGTCCATATGCAATAGTCTCCAAAATTTCTGATGTCGACTATGTTGTCGATATTGATGGAAAGCATAAAACTTTCCACATAAATATGCTCACGGAATTTCATGAAAGACCAGACTATTTGCAGCCTATTTTCCAGGCAACGGACAATTCTCAAGTACCTCATGGTCAATACTCATCGCTGTCAGTTATACAGGATGAGGAAACTACTTTTTCTGATGTCAATCTTCCTCTTTCTATGGTCCCACTTTATTCTACGGAATCTTGGAAAAACGTGACCGTTTCTCCAAATCTTTCCGCTGAGGAACATCGACAAGTTTCTTCGATGTTGCAAACATTTCATGATGTTCTTACAGACATCCCGGGACACACACATGTCATTGAACATGACATTGTGCTAACTGATCATAATCCTATCAGAGTCAGACCCTATCCAATACCTATCCATTTCCAGTCTCAAGTCGAGAAAGAATTGGATGAAATGATACGTTTGGAAATCATTGAACCATCCACTTCAGCATACTCTTCGTCTATGGTTATTGTTCGAAAGAAGGATAATAACATTCGCATTTGCGTAGATTATCGCAAATTGAACCAAGTTACGAAGTTCGACGCTGAACCTATGCCTTCATTAGAAGAGCTACTCAATAAACTTTCTAATTCTAGATTCTTTACCAAACTAGATTTGTCTAAAGGTTATTGGCAAGTCCCGCTAACTGAACGTGCCAAACCTTTTACAGCTTTTTCTACACCTAGGGGTTTATTCCAATGGAATTTCATGCCTTTTGGTCTTATGAACGCCCCTGCTACATTCGTACGCATGATGCGGCGAATTCTCGCATATCGTACAGATGTCATAGCATATCTAGATGATATCTGTCTATTCAGTGATTCCTGGGAAGATCACTATTTGGGTTTATACGAATTACTGTCTACTCTTCGCGAGTATAACTTGACTGCAAAACCCTCTAAAGCCTTTATAGGATTTAGTGAGATTTCTTTCCTAGGTCATCGTGTTGGTCATGGTCTTTTAAAGACAGAAGACCACAATGTTTCAAAAATACTTAACATTTCGGTCCCTAAGACAAAGAAACAAGTAAGGAGTCTATTAGGTTTGATCCAATTCTACGGACGATTCATTCCGAATCTGTCCTCCATTATGGCACCGCTTTCTACTTTATTGAAGAAAGGGTCGCCTAATTTGATCCGCTGGTCAAAAGAATGTCAATCCTCATTGGACCAGGTTAAAAACCTATTTTCATCTCCACCTATTCTTAGGTTACCTACTATTGAGAAGACTTTTGTTCTTCGAAGTGACGCCTCGTCAACTGGGATTGGGGCAGCACTAATGCAGGAGTATTCTGATACTCTGCATCCAGTGATGTATATCTCTAGGAAATTAAATGCTGCAGAAAAGAATTACTCGGTTTTAGACCGTGAGTTATTGGCTATGGTATGGTCTATTCTGAAGTTACAAAGATTTCTTCTAGGCGCACATTTCATTGTGGAAACCGACCAGAAAGCGCTTACTGCTATTCAGAGCAAAAACTTGAAGAGCTCGAGGTCCACTCGTTATGCCATAGCTCTTCAACCATTTCATTTCTCGGTTCGAGCTATCCGTGGTTCGGATAATGTAATGGCGGACATTCTGTCCAGATGCCCACACGATTCCACATGATTCTTCTGTCATATATATATTTCCTGATATACAGTCCAATGTTATAATGACATGTTAGTAGATATTTTTTTTTTCTCACTTTTTTGAGGGGGAAATTTATGACATTGTACCATGTAATTATCTAAGAAGGCTTAGTTAGTGATATACGGGCCAAAAGATCACTCGGCCACATTTAAATAGATTATTTTTAGGATTGTATTGAGAGATTTACCAGTTGTCTTTAAGATTTGTGTTATTGATATTTTCGCAGCACATCATTGAAGATGCGAGATTGTGTCCATTGTGGAACTTTGAGTATATCAAGTCCTGTACTAGATTGGGAGCGGATGATGTCCACATCTTCTTCTATTGAATGTTTAATGTCAACGAAGATCAACACATGTATTACTTATTAGTTACTGATGCATTACATAATGTAATAAAATAGTGCGGTATATTAATATATTACACCGCTATTTGCAACACATTGTATGATATCATAATAATATATTTGATTTCATATATTGGTATGAGAATAATTTGACTTTTATTATGATGTTGCCATCATTGTGGTTTGTGTTGGTGGCACCTTCCTGGGATATATACGCGTATACTTAGATAAATTTTTCTCTAAGGACCTGGGATATGATCTCAGTTTCGCTCCAAATGTTGAGCTATTTTGTTAGGTATATCCGCGCATCATACGTGCGTTAGGGGCCTAGATTTTTCCGGCTCCAGGATTTAAAAAAAAATGTTTCATTTTTTTTTCCCGGGAGGGTGCGGTAATGTTACGCACAATTAATTACTTTTTTCCAAAGTCTTTGTATGATCGTTTTTCGTATGTATGATCATTATTTGACTGAAATGCATGTTATATATATTTTATGGTCAAAGGGACAGAACCCGAAATATCGATACTACTATTCTTTATGAGTTTACTTCCTCTTGTATAGAGACACGTTCGGTCTATAATGTCTTGAACGAAGCGTGACCATATCTCCTTATTTGGTAGTATCAGTCAACTGTTGTAGATGTTTGAAACCTTTCTTAACGCTTCTGTTCATGTCCATAAAAGGCGCGACTGTGTAAGACTTTTATCTCGAATGTTCTTAGAATCGTCTTATTGTGAACAGCGACTCAGAGATTGTCGCTCTGCGCATGTCTCCACTGGGTTGTGGTTTTGTTGTTCCGCCCAGGTCGGGGAGTTGAGAAATGGACTGATTGCGAGCGGACGCGCCTTGCGTCTTGTGATTCTCTGAGGTAAATACATTGTCTTTGTGAGTTAGTTAGCTAACTAGACTATTTCCCCGTATTATTCAAGCCTGCCTGGAGGCATATGTTCATGGTTGATTTTCCGAAATAAGGTAATTCCTCTTGTATCGAACTTTATGCTATCATCTAGAGGTTCGTCATTTTGTCGCCTTTTTGCTCGCCTGTGTGATTCAAAATGGAGAGGTACTTTGACTAGGATTAAGTCACCGGTATCTTTATACCTGAACTAATTATATATATATATGGGTCGCTCTAGACCAACAAGACTATTGTCTGTGTTCCAGGATTCGTTATATCAGAGATCACGTCCAAGTCAGATGGTTAGACTTAGGAAGGTTATAAAGGTCGAGTCACCTGTAATCCATGTATGCTACTCACGTGCAGACAGTAAACGGACGTATTGTATACATCTGATCTGCTAGCATCAGGAAGGAATAATTATTATTGTCTATGAACATTAAGGATCTGCAGCTGACCACGGTTGCAGAAGTTATATGCATTATTATCAAGCTTCGCTATGATATTTGTTTTCCATACAACTATTGAGTATTGACTTCTACATGACTGTCAGTTAACATGAGTTTGAATGCTGCATTCGTTGTACCTATGCTGATAATAACATGAGTATCATGACTGTTTTGTGGCGTGCAATAAATGGTATAAACCTAAAGCGAAGTTACCATTTTTATGACTCTACACGTCATGTTGCCTGTGGTGTACCCTGAACTGTTCTACTGCAACACACACACAGCAATAATCTAAACCAGATAAGACACCCACATCTTGCATTGTAATACCTGGTGTCGATAGAGGTGGTAATTTGACGGCATCCTAATTCCACCTTTATCACCGGTATTGTGTGAATGTATCAATACACACCTCACTTATGACACCAACACACAACCGTAGTATTAACAACAGTACCCTCCATATAAACATTAACTGATTTGTCAGTGGCGTATTAACAGCGAGTCTTCAAGGAGGAAATATTAACAGTGGAAGGATAAAAATAAATCAAATATTATCAGTGACTGCAAATTGATGAATTATCAGTACTGGCCAGTGTCATGGTATTATCAATTGATGTATCAGTGGTGGTTTTCAGTCTAGAAGGAGCTAACACCTACGTATTCGCGTTTATAGCCTGTGTGGCGTAGTTTAGGATCATTTAGAAGTGCCTGTGTGGCGTATATGATTCAGAAACTGTTACCTCAACGCTGGTGTGTATTTGTAGCAAGAGAGTAAATTAGGTCAGATTCTGGACCAGTCATTACAAGTGGGAACATTGAACTTTGTTATGTTTGGCTCTGTGTGGGCGTGGCTTTATTCAACTGTACACAAGTATCAGCTGACTGCGCATATCCATCTTTATATCTTGGCGTGTGTAGCAACTAAACTAACTTTATCAGTTGGTTTGGATATCAAACCGCTGTTATCTGATAGCGACATTGATGCCATAATTGTTATAGTGCTTGTTCCAGTCTTTCCATATGCAGATTCAACTATAGGTGCAGTATTTTGGAGAGTTCGTCTGCACGTATAGCTCAAGTGACGAGTTGCGGAGTTGCTGTGTTCAGTTCCTGTCGTCTGATGCATTGTTGAGCACATACTGTACAGTGGCAGGGATTTGAAGACAAGAGTGCCTAGTCCTTGTACCTTTCTGCGGTGGAGTGTTTTTATCGCCATAACTTTGTGATATCCAGTGTGTTAGCGAAAGGGACGGGATTATCTTCATATAAGTGCTTTTGTTGTGTGTAAATGTTGCCACTTCTGTCCATGTCAACAAGCCTCAATCTGCACTATCCTATTCTATTGATAACTATTGTTGTTGTTGTCGATAATTATATCGATTAATTATAGAATATGATGATGTACAGGGATTGATGATACAATATTTGAGATCTAAACTTGATTTGGTGTAATGAAAGTTTAATTAAGACATATATGGTTGACTAAGTAAACAAGTCACAATGGATTGTGATACAGATCCGGAGGATATGAGACCTGTATTAGAGTATCTGTTTCAAGAGGGGACAGATTATCAGGGATTAAAAGGCCCAGAGCTTGAGTCACATGTTATGGACAGGTTTTTGGTCTGTGCGTCAAGAGCTCTAAGAGAGTTTGCTGATGAGAGATTTCAGTCAAATCCTCATGTGAGTATGGCTAAGGATCTGGCAAGGTTATTGGTTATGGACCTTCGTCTGTTTTTGGACCAGCATATTGGTAAGAAACGTGATGACATATTGAAGAGTATGCGTACGTTATTGCGCGACGGCATCCATAGTGATCAGAAAAAGGAGTTAAAGGATGAGAAGCAAATAGGAGAAATAAAACAGAGTACACAGGAGCAAAGGGAAAGTTGCTTAAAAAGTACTGCTGAAGTGAATAAGCTACATAAAAAAGTGACTAAACTTACAGGTGATTTATGTAAATCAAATTCAGAGCTTGCTTGTGTTCGAGCAAAATTAGACACGGCATTGTGCAAAATTAAAGAGATGGAAGCTCAGATGGAAAAAAATGGCGAAGTTAGAAATCTGACTCAAAAAGTTCAAGAGAAGACGGAGATTTCTGGGAAATTGAAAGTTCAGATTAAGAAATATGAGAAGTTGTGTAATGAAACACTTACTGATTTATTAAGTGACGATGCGATTTTTGGTCGCCAAATTAAAGAAAAGGATACCATATCCCTAGAGAAGGTTGATAGGCTTACGAATAGTCATGATATTAAGATTGAGAGGGTTGATAAGGAGAGAGTGAAAGAGTTAATGATGGAGAAAGACAAATTGATTAAGATTGAAAATTTGCTAGCAGAGGAAAGCTGCAAGGTCTTAAAAGCTGAGAGTTTAAACAAGAAATTAAGTGAACAGATTGCACTTAGAGACATTGAGATTGCAGAAGCAAGAAGACGAATAGATGGTCTGCTTGACGTAGTCCTGAATAGCAATATGTGGTCTTCTGTCAATGTTGACAGTGATAGACAGAAAGTTGCTTATCATCAGAGCACTAAAGCAAAAAGCCAGCCTTATACACTTTTTGCGGATTCTACGGTCAAGAATGATGGACATAGGTCGTTTCGTGGGAAATATAACTTCCAACGCAATACCAATGCTATTTCCAATAATATTGTTTCTTGGCGACAGTCCAACAAAGAGAATTCTACAGTAATAGGCAGTCCTGTAGATAAGGAAAGAAACAGTGCTAAATCTCAAGTCAGTGTGTTAAAAACCAACCGCGTATTTATTGACAGATCTGATAAGTTGGTAACAAGTAACAAACATAACACTGCTTGTTCCATGAAGGAAACAAATGTTGTGCAAAAAAATAAAGAGATTGTCAAACCTTCTAGTCATACCCAGTCAAGGCAGTGTGACTCATTTCTTAAACACATTTCCACAAGCAAAGAAAAAAATAGTTTTGATAGGAGACATAACCCTAAGGTTATAAAGTACCAAGGGAGTTCATCCTACGGTAACGTTTCTTCTCCCAAAAACAAGAAAATGTGACAGATCTCAACATTGTGATTCTAAAAGTTTAGAAAACTATAGCAGAAATAATTATATGAAAGATCACCAGTCTAGTAATAATTTTTCTGCTAAAAAGCCAGTTCTATCTGATGGACATTGTTATCTAGGAAGAAGTATTAAGCATAACGATTGTAACTGGGATTTAAATCAGTACAACGGTTTTGATAGAGCAAATAACAATGCTCCCAAAAGCAATTATAGAGATCGCAACCAGGTTAGCTGTGCTCCATATAAGAGCAAGATTATTAGCAATCAGAGTAATAGGAACGGTAATAGGTTTTTAAATGCTTTTGCTTGTCATGCTGATAGGTTTGAAAGATCATCTCGGTCTTGTGAAGGTAGTAATTTTTTTTCAGCCTACCGCACTGACAACTGTGAATTATAGGTCAAGTTGTCCCTAAGACTTCTATGTTGTCTGCTATGTGACGAGAGTTGTTGACATCGCAGAGAGGGCCACAACCTTACACCACAACAGATTTTGGGTAATTGTGTAGTGAACTTTTCCGTGTTCCCTCATAATCTTACCATGGATTAAAATAGATATTTTCATTTGTATTGTCTCACAGCGAGCGACTTTGCGAGGGGAGTCACCATTCTAATTTTACATTACCTGCCAGAGATATAGATCACTATGTGCCATTTGTCCATTCAAGCGAGCCTAGCCAGTACATTAACCCACCGTGTCATGATGTCACCTCGCGTGTTGATGAGATGTTTGCAAGACCTCGAAGGAATTTTTTTTTTTCAAAGGTCCTGTTTATTTTTGTTCTGTTTACAAACAGTATTCTTTAGTATAGAACTTTATATGTAGTTAATGGAATATTATGTAATCTTTGTAACATTTGATTGCCATAATTATTTTTTGGTTGTTACTTATATGACTGTATTTTAATTATGCATTATTTCATTCCTATGTACAAACTTATTTACTGAGACGATGTAATAGTCATCTTCATAGATAGTCCTGAGTGTTTTTATTCACTACTTAAAATTTTGGTTTTGTTTTTCATCATGGGTTTCATACCATGTTTAGTTAACATATTTATATACAGATTATTTAAATTAATTGTTTAGTGAAAGGTAATTTTAAACATAACTTGTATGTATTATTAATGATTTTGCGTTGAAGTTAAGGACGTATTCTGAAACTTGGTTTCCATTTTTTCTAAATTATGACATTTGATAATTTAAACAATTCGATTTTTTGTCAGCTAGAAGTAACTTAAATTTCCTATTAAATTAAGTGGGTAGAATTAACAGCGACGGCTGATACTCTTGTTCATTTAAAGAATTTAAATGTCTGATTATAATACATAGTCAAGATAAATAATATTACACTTATATATTTATAACTTCGTATGCAGTTCAACAGTGTGTTAGCCCATGTAAAGTTTCTGTGATTTTTTTTTTTTAAAAGAAGAGAAAAAAACTTACACGTTTTTCATGTATGTCTGTTTAAAGATAAGATTATTTTTATGTTACTCAGCTAATTTAATTGTTAGTCGTTAATTATAGCTACATATTACTTAGAAATAAAAATACTATTTTTATTTAACCTAACGTTAAGAAACATTTTTTTTGTATTGCAATTTTTTGGAAAATGTGTTTTGGACATTGTGTTATTTATTTTTTTTTCTGCGCCAGCGCTAGATTGTATGTTAAGGTTACTATTATGTAGTGACATTAATTCTTTGAAAATGTTTTGATGTTTAGATGTATTTTTTGGTAGTTAACGCTTGACTATGTGTCAATGCAAAACTTGTGTTAGCGTTAATATTTTTTGTTTGGGTGATATTTGATGTAATTTATTTTTAGTTATGTATAACTTTATAACTTAGTTAAATTACTTATTATGCTGTGCTTGTCTTAAGCTTTCTTTTTTGTGTTAGTATATAATTATACTTTAGCATTTTTGTATTTTACAATACGTTGTTACATTTGGATAGTTATTGTTAGGTGTTGTTACCAACTTTCTTTACATTTCCATCTTTACTTTCATCTCTCTTTGTTGACTATTCGTCATTTCTTTACATCTTGTCTGTTGTCTTTTCAATATTGTCTGATATTTTATTTATGCTTCCGTGTTTCATCTTTGATGTAATTCATACTTCTTGTATACTTTTTTTTTTCGTGTTACGCTATTTGTATTTTCATTCTTTGTAGTGTTAAGTTAATTATATGACTTTAGATAATGTAATTGGTTCTTATAGTTCTATTTGTTTTACATGTATGGAATTGTTGTCTTCATTGTTATCTTATGATTCTATTTGATGCTTATCATATTCCCATTTCATATTTTGTCTTTTCTCTTACGATAGTTTATTTTCTGTTTAGTTTGTACTATGTATACTTAATTTGGGTTTGTATTAGATTATTTTTTGGTATGCTTGAATGAGTATGTTGGATGATTTAGTCGTTATCTTACATTTATTGATGATATTTTTGTAGATGTGCTATGTTCTCTTGTCATATGTATATTTTTGTAGGTAATTGATAGAACTTCATTAATTTTTTTAAATTTTTGGGAATTAATTAAAGAGATATTTGACATAACTTCATTGACAGTTAAATTTTTGGGAGTTTATTTTTGTACGTATTTCATATAATTTCATTAACCTATAAATTTTTGGATCTTAAATTTTCAAAAAAATGATAAATCATTTTTTCCCGGACGGGGTGGCAAACACTGTTGCCAGTAATTTTTATGAAAGGGGAGTGATCTGGAAAATGTTAGGTGAGCAGATTAGATTATGGGTTGTCGTTGCTTGAAGACGTGATTGTCTTTAATGTTAGGTTAAAAGGTAATAGGGGAATTCTCTCGTATGTTCGAGAAGTAAAGTTAGAAAAGCGTGTGAACGCTAGTCATTTGAATTGTGAAGATTTATTCACTCCGAACTGTTTTGAGCTACGGGTGTTTTAGCTATTTGTGGCTAGCCCGTGCAAGTAGTAAGACTGAGCGGTGTTTTTTTTAACAGCCGGGTCTCGTATCTGTTTTAGGGGGCAGATGTGTATTCCCGTGGGCAGTGAGCTTTGGGCATCGATCTGGAGAGGTCGGCCCCGGTTTGTGTTTTCGATGGTAAGCCTGCGCAGTGCTGAAGATAAGAGGCCATTATTTGTGTAGGCCATTATTTCCTTAGAGAGGATAATTTTGATATGTGGAGACATGTTGATAAGTGATATTATCCATTAACTTATACATGTCATATAATAGCGCTGAGATGATTGAAGAGGATATCATTGTAAACTGCTGGGTGAGCAGTATTGTGTGTATGTTGTGATGTTAGGATCCATTGACTTATATTGTGATATAATCACGCTAAGATGAGTAAAGGCGAGATTATTGCAGACTGCCGGGTATGGAGTCTTGTGAGAAATTGCTGTTAGGACTGACATTGAGGATTATGAGGATGCTATTTAGGCAGCACGCTGATGTGAGCCGTTTACTATCTTGAGGAGGCCATATTTACTTTGCTTATCATTATGCAGTGAGGAGTATCTTGAGGATGCTACGTAGCGATGATGTGAGCCGTTTGCTATCTGTGAGGAGGCCGTATTTACTTTGAGTAGGATCCATTATTATTATTATAGCGCTAATGTGAGGACAAGTGAATAGCGCTGAGTTGAGGAGTATCTTTAAGGAGGCCATGGATATTGTAGTATCTGCATGATTCTGGGATGTGAGGAGTACTTTATTATTGTACTACTATGACTTGTAATTTGACTATGACTGTGTATTCTAGATTAATGTAACGTGTTGTGGTGTAATAAATGTCATTAACTTTCACCAGCCGTTACACCATTTCATGCCTCTGATGTGTGTACCGGTATTGTGTGAATGTATCTATACACACCTCTGTTATGACACCAACACACAACCGTAGTATTAACAACAGTACCCTCCATATAAACATTAACTGATTTATCAGTGGCGTATTAACAGCGAGTCTTCAAGGAGGAAATATTAACAGTGGAAGGATACAAATAAATCAAATATTATCAGTGACTGCAAATTGAATGAATTATCAGTACTGGCCAGTGTCATAATATTATCAACTGATGTATCACCATCTCAACAATCTTGCATTTTCATGCTTAGCCTGAGATAAGAACACTAGGGCTGATGATCCGTCTGGACCACAAAAGTCCTACCATACAGATAGATTTGGAACTTTTTTATTGCCCAGATTAACGCTAAACATTCTTTTTCGCTTGTGGAATATCCTTGCTCAGCTTTATTCAATTTGCGGCTTGCATAAGCGACTGGGTTCCGTTCCCCATCGGGTGAAGATGACCGTTGCAACAGAGCAGCCCCCAGGCCTACATTACTTGCATCTGATCTCACCACAAAGTCCTGTATCAAATCAGGCAATTTGAGAATAGGCTTGCCAGTGAGTTTTCCCTTTAACTCTTGGAAAGCCAATTCACATTGCGCAGTCCAAACAATTTTATCTGGATGTCCCTTGCGAGTCAGATCAGTCAGAGGAGCACATATAGAGTTAAAATTTTTGATATATTTTTGGTAAAATCCACATAACGACACGAATGATCGCACGTCTTTTTTTTTGTTTGTGGTCTAGGTGCTCTCTGCAGTTTTTCCAAGTTCTTGGGGTCAGGGGTCATGTTACCCTGATATACAGTGTGTCCTAAGAACTCCAACTCTTTGCATCCAATAGAACATTTTGTTGGTCTCGCAGTTAAGTTCGCCTCCATAAGCCTGTCAAATAACATTTTCAGAGAGTTAATGTGTTCTTCAAATGTCTCTGTGGCGACGAGAATATCATCCATGAAATTCGTGATACATGGGTTATTCAGGGGATCCAACAATTTGCGCATCATCCTTGAAAATACACTCGGAGCATTCTTCAGTCCGAATGGTAGCATGTTGAATTCATAATGTCCTTCCGAGGTGCTAAAAGCTAAATAAGGTCTAACTTCAGGCTTCACTGGAATCTGGTAATAGCCTTTACTAAGATCCACCTTCGAAAAGTATTTTGCCTTGTTTAATCTGGCAAATAACTGTTTTGTGTCTGGTAATGGATCCACTTGTCCTTCTGTGACAGCATTCAGTTTCCTGTAATCTATGCACAGTCTATGTTCCCCAGACGGTTTCCTCAACAAAACTACACTGGAGCTAAAAGAAGATTCACAGTGTGAAATAATCCCCTCCTTCAACAAATAATCTATTTCTTCTTTCAATGCCTTCTCCTTCGCGAACGGAATAGAATAGGCTCTCATACAGATTGGGTTTGAGTCTACCAGTTTCATGTCATACTGTAGCAAATTTGTATGTCCTGGTTTATCTGTTAATACATCTGTATGTTCCTCCAGAACCTGTTGAACTCTCTCCCTCTGGTTTTTAGTCAGGTGCTTACTGACTTTTACCTGTGCAGCTGTCTCACAGGGATGTAATGGGTATTCATGTGAGGTGAGTGGTTCCTTTTGCATTTGAGTTGTGATAGCCAAGGTCAGTAAGGGGGTTCTTTCCTGGAGTGGTCTGTCCAGATACTTCTTAAAAGGTTTACATGATAAACTTTCTCCTTCCCCTTTTTGTCAATTTTATAATTTGTTCTAGACACCTTCTCTAGAACCGTATATGGACCTTGTAATTTATTCTGGCTGTCGGGTAGCAGAAGAAGCACCTTCTCTCCCACAGCTAATTCTCTGTCCTTTGCTTTCCTATTAAAATACGCTGCATGTTTTTTCCTGGCTTGTCTCAAATTATCATTTGCCAGTTTCCATCCAGCTTTCAGACGAGTGGTCAGTTCGTTCACATATTGATACGATGAGGTAACAGTCTCTTCTGCCTTCTCATCTGTCCAGGTCCTTAATAATGCTTCCAATGGACCTTTTATTGGCCTCCCAAATAGCAGAGTTGCGGGAGCCATCCCGGTTGAACTATGTGGTACCTCCCGATACGCAAACAACGCGGCGGACAGGAATTGATCCCACATATCCGGTTTTTCGTGTGCCAGCTTTCTCAGGATAGAAATGAGAGTCCCATTGAACCTCTCTACCTGGCCGTTCCCTTGTGGATGGTACGGACTACAATGAAAGTGTCTGGCTTGAAATAGCTTAAAAACTTCTTCTGTTAGTTTCCTCTTGAACTGTGAGCCATTATCAGTCAAGATTTGATGCGGGAATCCTAATCTTGTGAATATTGTAAGTAGTGCCTCTGCTACATGTTTTGAATCAATTGATGGCAGGGCTACCGCCTCTCCCCACATAGAACAAGTGTCCACCAGAGTAAGGATGTAACTGTTCCTCCTCTTGGTCCGAGTAAGAGGTCCCACAATATCCACTGCAACCCTCTCAAAAGGTGTTCCCACTATGGGCATTTCCCCTAGAGTTGCAGGAGCAGTCCAATGCTTTGGAGCTACCCTTTGAAATTCTGGACAGGATTTGACATATCTTTTTATATCCTCCGTTATCCCTGGCCAGAAGTAATGACAAGCTATACGCTGTCCTGTGGCGCTGATCCCCATGTGACCACTGAAGGAAATCGCATGCCCGAGTTCCATCACTTTATCCCTATATGAAGTGGGAAGAACCAGCTGGTTGTGACCATTTGTTCCAGTTCCGGCCTTCCTGTATAATAGTTTGTTCTTCATAAAGTACTCTCCGTTGCTTGGAGGTGTGTGGCATTTGGGCAATTTTTTAAAACATGGCTTAAGTGTCCTATCCTCAGTCTGCGCCTTCCTTATCTCCTCTGGATGAGCATTTATAGGTTCACCTTCTTCCTCCTTTTTTGTGACCTGGTCTGCACTGTCGCCATGATCACAGGTCTCTCGGGATTCCCCAAGAAGACGTACCTACACCCCAATATCAGAGGGTAGATTGGTTCATCTATCACTGCTGCTCTGATTTCTCCCTCCACATAGCGAGTTTTCACCGTTATCCTTGCGATGGGAAGTGTCATGAGTGGTATGTCCTTAGTCGCCCCTTGTATTTCCATTGTTTCTGTGGTATACTGACTTGGGTCCACTAGGCTAGACTTCACAACTGAATCATAATCCAAACCTGTATCATATTGGCACCTTACGGTGACCCCATTACAAATAACATCCTCACAAACTGGGGGGTGATAAGGTTCCTGCTGTCCATTAGGATTAACCTTTAATCTTTGAGTCCCCGACTTCATTGCAGCAATGTTTGAAGGTTTCCTTTTACAAAATTCGGTGTTATGGTTGTCTTTCTTACACCATTTGCACCATCTCTTTCCTTGGTTCAACGGTTTTCTGTCATTATATTTTCGGTCATTGAACTGTGAGTTTCTGTCATGATAGTCATTTCGTGGCCTATCAAAGTGTGTTCTGCCTTTATTACCTTGTTCTCTGTTATCAAATCTACTAAATTGCTGTGGAGCTTTAAAATTTTCTATGTGCTTCTTTTTAGTGCCACTTACCTCTGCCTGGGCTGCCTGATACCTCTCAGCGACATTTAAAACCTCCCCCAACCTCTCTGCACCTTGTTCCATGAGAAATTTTCTCAAGTCTGGAGCCATGGACTCTCTTAATTGCTCTATCATGATCATCTCTTTAAGATCTTGGGTCTTCCCCAGAGCAGTCCATTTCTCCAAATAGGTTTCCAGTCTGGCAGAGAATTGGTGGTATGTCTCCCCAGACAACAGCTTGGCATTTCTAAACTTCTTACGATAGAATTCACCATTTTTTTCATATCTCAATAACAAAGCCTGCTTTAGCATGTCATAATTGTCTTGGTCTTCTCTATTCATTTTAGCAAAGACTTCATAAGAAGTACCTCTCAGTCCCTGGGATAACTTAAGACTCCACCTCTCTCTCTCTCTCGATCCCATATGTAGTAGCTAATAATTCAAATATACTGAGGTACCCCTCGATGTCATCGTCTTTCTCAACAAAATGGTCTAAATGAAACCCCATAGCTGAGGTTGAGGCTACCTGACTAGCTGCAGCATCTGAGGCAAAAGGGCTTGCACCATTTTTAGGAGCATGGCCTTGTAATTCCAGCTCCCTTAGTCGTAATTCGTGCTCCCTTTGCAATCTTCTATCTTCTGCCACCCTTTCGGCAGTCAATCTTTTTTTTCTGCCTCCCTTTGCTGTCGTTTTTCTTCTGCCTCCCTTTGCTGTCGTTTTTCTTCTGCCTCAATCTGCAGCCTCTTAAGTTCTTTATCAGCCTCAATTTGTAACCTCTTCTCTTCAGCTAACCTCCTATCTTCCCTTTCAATATACTTGTCACATTCTGAAGTTACATACTGAATTAAAACCTGACCCTCCATATTCATCTCCCTCGCCGTTAGCACAGCAGCCGATCTAAATTTTGCTAGGTCAGCCATCATACAAATAACAATGACCAAGGTAAATCTAACTATATAATGACTAAGGTAATTCTAATTATATAAATAGACCAAGGTAATTCTAACTATATTAAATGGCCATGGTAATTCTAATTAATTAATGACCAAGGTAATTCTAATTAATTACTCAACTAATTACCACTGGCTGTGAAGATTCACCAACTTTTATTTTCCCCTTTTTATTTTAAGGGACACTTTTTAAATTTATACAATCTGTCCCCACTGGTTTAATTCTCCCACCAGGAGATTCTAATATCTTTAATAAACTTAATATCCCTGGACAAGACCCCAATATTTGTAGTGGTTTTCATGGTATTGTATGGTTGTTATATTACCTAGGGTACTGTATGAGGTCAGTTGTGAAGGCTCCTGAGATAAAAGTTTATGTGAATTACAGAAGGCCCTTCTTACTACCACTACGACCTCAAACAGATTATTCTACTATCATGAATGTTAGCTACGTTAAAAAGTCTAGGGTAATGAAATGTAATGTGTTGTAATAGAATATACAAACACACACAGGTAATTAATAAGTCTTATAATATTAATAAAATCTATAACACAATGAACTAACTTAGACTGTTTTAGTTTTGATTTTAAGAATTTTTTTCTAAATTTATTTGTTCTGAAGCAATGTTTTATTTTATATGAAATGTTATGGAGTTATAAATGGAATGCATAAATATATGGCATAATAAAATGGAATTTGTGTACATAGGTATTTTATAAGACTGGTTAATATTAATAATATCGATACTATCTCAGGGAGAACTGTTACTGGATGTGCTGTTGGGGTGATGTCATCAATCCCACTCTGTGACTACAACAAGCTTTGTCCATTGACTTATAGACTGTAGTAAATGTTATAATTCCCAAGAATTCAGTCTATATTTGATAGGGAAATATTTGTGGTGGTTTTAAATACTGGTGAATCTTCAGCAGGCCACGTATTCACTCATCTTGTATGTGACGATCTGCTACTGGATTCCGGTGGCCCACTCCTCTCTGTAGCTGGAATACAATGCTAGGCTGCATCGACACAAACGTTAGGCGGCACACACATCTGCTTGTGTATTCTTGCTTAAGTATGTGGCACTACCTTTAGTGCCACAACAGAAACTCACAATTCTGAAACAAAATTTGTGTCATGTGTCAGTACTCTATCCACTGCACCACTCTTACACACAGCACAACACATCAACATTACACAGAAGGGGTCAGCTCTCTCTGACCAACATGCACATCTTACCCAGTTGTTTTCATATAGTACTAGTTCCCCAAGACTGCATTGCATCTGAGATATGTTCAATAGTTTTCTCTTTTCTTCAATAAGATAGGTGATATGTTCCCACTGATCTCAATAATAGATCCGCCTTCCATAGTCTTAGTTAGGCGTCCATATATTGTGTTTGTCTCTAGACCCTGAACTTGGGCTGGGGACCTAGAGCGAGCACTTACTTGTCGTAATCATTTTATATGATATGGCAGTATCAATCACTCAAAATATTAAAATATACAAGATAAATGCTTTCATTCTTACCAGAATTCAGAATTGAGAACACAGTTAATGCTAGCAAAACTCAGCTGAGCTGCTGGCTATAGTATGGCGTCCCACTAATTTGTATATAATATCTTCTGGGAAAAACACCACTGGAAATAACTGACTGTGTTACTGAACAGACTTATGTCAAATGGCAAAAATGCGCGTCTCTATCCCGCTAATATGAATACATTTGTCCAATCACAGACTTCTCCCCTAACTTTTTCAAATCTTCAAACCAAAAGTCAAATTTCAGTCAGATCTCAGTCAAGTATGTATTATTGTCTGTTGGTCCGCCTGTCTCTACTTGGTTTTTCACAAAAACACACTTGTTTCTTGGACCAACTACACGCAACACCCTACACAAATCTGCCTCCTAAGTTATTTTTAGCCACAATTCTCCAACCTTCCCCCTCTCGTTCATTACAGCTAGATTTTTGCATTTCCTTGTCTCAAGGACGAAAATTTGAAACTTTAGTGAAAGTGTGCACAACAATACTGTCGCTAGTCTGATGTGAACAATACAGTCTTTCGTCAATATCTTCAATGTTATCTGTCCGTCTGTATAAATGAAAGTATATTATTTCTCTGCTTAAGATGGGCTATCATACTAGCTAGGTTTTATTTTCATAACATT
This sequence comes from Oreohelix idahoensis, assembly GCA_024509875.1. NCBI lineage: Eukaryota > Metazoa > Mollusca > Gastropoda > Stylommatophora > Oreohelicidae > Oreohelix > Oreohelix idahoensis. The sequence goes on along the minus strand of JAMPIV010003049.1, from coordinate 11,384 downwards.
ATTATTAAGAAAAACATATTTTTTCTCAAGGTTAGTTTTGAAATTTGTTATTGAACGTTCGTTCACGCGGTTGCCGCTATATTCAAATAAAACAACCAAGTATCGTAAAACGTCCAAGAAATGACTGTTTCGAATAAGAGCTAAGGTCTTTTCTGTCCATTTCCTTACATTGTGTTAACTAGTGGCGTGAATTTTTTTCTCTTTTATTTCTTAAACTACAACTTGCGTCTTTTTGCCCTTTAGGTTCAAACTTGTGTTCAGTCATATTTTTCCTTTTTTATATCTCCATTATCCTCCCGTCTACAAGGGTACCGTTTCGTCTGCATGTTTAACTAGTTAGTTTAAATGGCGGTGGAAAATGCGGGCATAGGCGAGCATGTCTCCTAGTATCTTACGCATTATTTTTATCCCTACAATATTCTCTTTATAATTGGAGATATTTTAGCGTTGTATCACGGTAAATTCATCACACGGGTTTGGGACGTCCTGGATATCTGGATCCCTGGCTTGTCGTGTTAGCCAATCTTCTCTCACTCTGCAGACAAGGCCAAAGCATACTAATGACACTGGTTATAACAAACACAAAAACAAATGAGAATACCACTAGGAAAATAAACATTATGAGTTGCATGGAGAAAATGTTATGAATTCTCCACAATAAATGGACCACGTGACTGGTATGACAGACTATACAAGTAACATGACTTGTCCCATAGCACCTGGTCATTATTGACTGGACACACTTTAGCATGGACACATCTGCTTCTACATTTCCAACGAGCAAAAACAATTTGTCGTTGTAGCTAGCTTTACAGTTTTCAACAGCCAAAAACAAAATAACTACTCACGCAAATTGAAATGGAAAAAAAGCATATTATAATTGTTCGAAAATTTGGTACCATTACCTTTGGGATCGATGCTCGCAGTAAAATTGTATTGATCAATCAAATGCTGCGAGCTACGGCACCAGCGGAGACGTAATATACAAAGGAAATTTGGACGCGTAGCGAAACATTTCTTGTGTGTTAAAGGTGGCCTCGTTCGAATAGAACTATACCGAACAGGATGGATGAAAAGTGATAATTCTTTCACCGTTGCTTCCAGGAGGAAACAAGGTATATTTAGGTGTAGATGACAGTGCAAGGCATGCAGTATTTGCTAAGAAAATTGAATGCTAGTGTGTCAACGCGTGAATTGATAATAATGTTTGTCACTTCTGCTAAGCCTAGCAAATCGTAGGATGAACGGAATGTAGAATGACGTATATGGAAAGAAAGCTGCACGTCGTCTGAGTAAAACGAAATATGGATGAACATGATAGCTTGTAAATAAAGCGAGAACGACCAAGTGTCACAGGTTCTCTATTCTTACAAGGGCTGTTTATCAAATATTTCATCCATAAGTGTCTAATGAAGTATAAAGCAGAAGTTAATTTCATGTAGAATCATCGCCCCAGGCTTTTTGTCAATGTGATGTTATATTTTTTGACTGCATGCTATACACTCCTTGACAAAATTATGTGTGGCTTTTTAGTGCATTAAAAGCCTGTGTTTAAATATTTTTTAAATTGTTTATTGGCTCTAAACTGATGCGTGAAATGAAAACTCGTACATTTTAATTACGGCCTGTGATAAATTGGTTTTGTATGTTTGAAAAGTTCAGCCCTTTATCTTTACTGGCTACACACTTTCATTAAGAAAATTAGTAGTGTCGGAATATCTATCTGTTTAGTGTCCATGATACAATAATGTTGACTATATTCTAGGTCATTTAGTGAATAATTTATTTAACTATGTGATGGTGGGCAGAAACAAATAGAACGAATAAATAGGACTAACGTCACAAACAGGTTAATTAAAGTGTCATAAAGAAAACATTATTTGGTACATAACAAAGTTTTTTATTATAATAATTTTACCAAAAAAATGTATCAGAATACATTTAAACTAATTAGTTATACCCCTTGATTCTTTGTCTTGTCAACCAACAGTTTTATTCTTGGTACAGTTTCTGAAAGAGTCTTCACTTATCATTTTTAGACTCCCGTTTGTTTTCCTTACTTCGGATTGTAGCGAAAGGTTTTCCTAGTATGATAGTAGTGGTAGAGCAGAAGTAGAATCTCTCTCCAGAAAGTATGAAGTTCCAGTGCCCGAGAAGTACACTGGTATCACAAGTGAGTTACAGCTGTGAATACTCTGAGCTGGACAATAGATTTAGGCTTCAGAAGTATAAGATGCTACTTCGCTATCGTAACCCTATGTGATATTATAATTAAATTAGAAAAAGTAACTCAAAATTTAACAGTTAAAAATTTAACAAGTCAAATGAGTACAATTATCCAATTTATTATGTACATCTATATATTCTTGTAATGATAAATGGGTGTTGGAAGATGGTAAAATGTATGATTATTTACAGTTACAAATTAAAATAACTAATAGAAAAAGTCTTGGATTTATCTTCCACTGAATTTATAAAACAAGTTTGTCACATTATCTCTTGCCATCTAGTTTTCATCATTAGAAAGTCGTTTTAGAACTGCTCACAGGATTTGTTGGATGGAAATATATAAACTCAACTTTATCCACGTCTGCTCGAGGTTCCTCCGACACACTGGAGTACGGAAGACTTTCCTTCAGCCCGCCCTATAACTACGGGGGGACTAAGGTGTTGAAGTTTGGTTGACCTCTAGGCTTCAGTGAGCTGGATCAACTTCTTCAAGTCTTTAGTTTCTCGATCAGGAATGATCATAAACATTGATCATAAAAACCTGGAACAAGAAGTAATAGGTGGCCATTGTTCTAACAATCTCACCACCCTCTGCTGTTCATGATGCGACCATGTCTTCAGTGTTTGTATGTAAATGAATGAATCATGGTAGTATATTACAGAGATAGCATGATAAGATAATGTATAAGGTGCAGAATTAACAATATACATGAATAAATCACATGTTATGATACATGGGTACGATATAACCTTTGCCTTCCACTTATGGATGTCAAGTCACTTATGTACTTGCTGGTATGTCGTAAGCTTCCAGGCAAGAATTAGCCATAATATATTTGGCTAACCAATTAATGGTTATGCTTCCTGACAATGCCGGTGAAGGTTATCTCTGGTTAGCGTCATTCCCTTTTTTATTATATCTGCTACAATCAATCAGAAATAAAATCTGAAATAAAATGATATTAGTAATACATATATTTTTAATAAACTTACATACCCTCTTAGGATTAATAAGCTCACGGTGAGACTGTATTGGCTTAACTTAATCTGCCCTGCATGCAGCGTGAAAATAGAACTTTTCTTGCAGAGGCTGTCCTCCAGTTTCTCACTCTGGCTTCTGGATTTGGTGTGTGTGATTTACAATGCGCCGCTCTGTCCTTATATTTCAGTCTCTCGCGCGTACGAGAAAGCAGCTCCCAAATTCCCCAAAAGATTTTAGTTTCATCTCCTGTTTTGAAGCTATTTGAAACAATCTGTGCTTTTCCTGTACTCGTTTTTCTCTTCTGTCACTCACACACTTATCTCCTTCCTTCCTTCCTATATATCATTTCCTTTTCCCCATATGGGGCTTTCATTACATATAAGTTTTATACAATTCCGTTGAGGCTTGTTAGTGTAATAAATTTTTAAAGATTATTAGCTAACTTTTAGCCGATGTGATGAAGGTGAAAAATATTAATTATCTTTAAAACTATTTATATTTGAATAATATCCTTTTGGATATAATTCCTAGCCTATCTCCTTTGTTGAGTTATATTTATTTAATATTATTCCAACCATGCGTTCTCCTGTAGTGAATAATTTAATGTCCAGTAAATGCAAACTTTTAAAGTCGGCCATACATTCCTATATAGCTATTTCCTCATTCTTCAGTAATACTGTATGGCTTTTAACCGTAAGTCACATTTCCGCTGTCTACCAACTTCAAAGAAAGACCGCAGCGCTGACCTTGCGCTGGTGTGTGTGGATGTCGCGTGGGCGTGTCGCGCTACAACCAAGCAAGTGTTTACCAAATCTCGCTACAGAGCCCTCTTCTTTAAAACAGTGCCTGCACGGTTAACTTTTTGGTAACACATGCTGCAGTTCCTCCTTAATTTTCTGTTTCTCTATATCTCCTTTGATAGGATGCCTACTTAAAAAATCGGGTCCAAGATTGTCCCGTCCTGGTATGTATCTCACATTGAACGAATATGGAGATAACAGTAAACTCCACCTTAAAAGTCGTGAATTTAATTTTTTTAGACACTGCTAAAAACATCAAAGGCTGGTGATCACTTTCCACAATGAAGTGTTTCCCGTAAAGAAAAGGGGCGAATTTGTTGATCGACCAGACCAAAGCGAGGCATTCACGTTCAACGGTAGAATAATTTCTCTCAGCTGTATTTAACTTTCTACTGGCAAAAGCTACTGGTAATAGCATATGTGGCGGTGTGTCTGCCCGCTGTAGTAATGTTGCTCCGATGCCTACATTGCTAGCATCCGTTCTTAGTACGAATTCTTGTGTGAGATCGGGAAGGGCAAGGATAGGTTTATTTGTCAGCTTATTTTTCAACTCTGTATAAGCCTGTTCACACTCCACAGTCCATTGTATTTTATCCGGCTGACCTTTTTTGGTTAAGTCGGTTAATGGCGCGCACAATGAGTTAAAATGGGGTATATATTTCTGATAAAACCAGCACAGTGACACAAAGGATCTTACATCCTTCTTAGTTTGTGGTCTTGGTGCTTTTCTCATTTTCTCTACATTCTTTGGGTCCGGAGACATTTGCCCTGTAGAGATAGTGTGACCTAAAAATTCCAATGTCTCACATCCAATATGACACTTAGTTGGGCGTGCTGTCAATCCCGTTTCTCTTAATCTACCTAACAACATGGAGAGTGCTACTACGTGTTCCTCGAATGTAGTGGTAGCAATCAGAATATCATCCATGAAGTTGGTGATATGAGGATTTTGTAATGGTTCCAACAATTTCCTCATCATTCTGGTGAAGATACTTGGAGCATTCTTTAAACCAAATGGGAGTACATTGAACTCGTAATGTCCATCCGGTGTACTAAAGGCTAACAGTTTCCTAACTTCTGGTTTCACTGGTATTTGGTAGTATCCCTTGCTTAGATCTACTTTTGAAAAATACCGAGCCTTACTCAATGTAGCAAACAACTGATTGGTGTCAGGTAATGGGTCTACCTGAGATTCAGTGATAGCATTTAGTTTCCTATAATCAATGCATAACCTGTGTTCACCACTAGGCTTCCTTAATAGCACCACACTTGAGCTGTAGGGAGATTCAGACTTTGAAATAATTTTCTCTTTTAAGAGATAATCAATCTCATCCTTGAGTGCCTGTCCTTTAGCATAAGGTATAGGGTATGTCCGCATACAAACTGGTGTAGGGTCAGTAATCGTCATGTCATACTCTAACAGATTAGTACACCCCGGCTTATCTGTGAGTACATCAGCATGGATTTCTAACACCTCCTGAACCTTTTTCCTCTGCTCAAGAGTTAAATGTTCACTCACATTAACCTGAGCATAGCTTTCCGTAGTTGATAGGGGGTATTCCATGGAGGAAATTGGTTCATCCTGCATTTCTGTTGCAATGGCCAGGGTCATGATATGGGCAACTTCTGATGCTTCCCTGTCATAATACTTTTTAAGAAGGTTGACATGATACACCTTCTCCTTTCCTTTCTTGTCAATCTTATAGTTGGTCCGGGAAAGTTTTTTCCAATATGACGTAGGGTCCCTGCCATCCAATTTGCAATTTATTATTGCTGCTGGGCAACAGTAACAGAACCTTTTCTCCCACCTCAAGTTCCCTATCTTTTGCTGTTTTATTGTAGTAAGCAGCCTGCTTCCTCCTGGCCTGTCTCAAGTTATCATTTGCCAGTTTCCAACTTGTTTTCAATCGAGATGTCAACTCGTTGACGTATTGGTATGAAGAAGTCACGGTTTCTTCTGCTTTTTCATCAGTCCATGTCCGCAACAATGCTTCCAGTGGACCTTTGATTGGTCGTCCAAACAACAATGTAGCTGGAGCCAATCCTGTGGAGTTATGTGGGACTTCCCTATAGGCAAATAGTGCTGAGGGTAAGTATGTGTCCCAAGTTTCAGGTTTCTCACTAGCCAACTTTCTAAGGATTGAAATGAGCGTGCCATTGAACCGCTCTACTTGACCATTCCCTTGGGCGTGGTACGGGCTACAGTGATAATGTCTAGCTTGAAATAACCTGAATACTTCTTGTGTTAGCTTTCCCCTAAACTGAGAACCATTGTCAGTCAATATTTGATGTGGGAAACCTAATCGGGTGAATATTGTTAACAGTGCCTCTGCCACATGTTTCGAATCTATCGATGACATTGCTACTGCCTCTCCCCACATAGAGCAAGTATCGACCAAGGTTAAGATATATGCATTTCTCTTCTTGGTCCTACTGAGGGGTCCAACAATATCCACGGCAACACGTTCGAAGGGCGTTCCCATGATGGGCATTTCTCCCAGTGTTGCTGGTGCAGTCCTATGTTTAGGAGCTACTCTTTGGCATTCTGGACAGGATCTCACATACCTCTTTATGTCCTCTGTGATCCCTGGCCAAAAGTAGTGACAGGCTATCCGTTGTCCAGTGGCCCCTATTCCCATATGTCCACTGAAGGGTATAGCATGTCCTAGCTTCATATAACCTGCTCCCTGTATGATTTTGGCACTACAAGCTGTCCATGTCCTTTTGGTCCTGTTCCAGCTTTTTCTATATAGTAGGCCTTTTTTTTCATATATAAGTCTCCTTTCTCTGGAGGGTTATGGCTTTTAGGTAATTTGCCAAAGCAAGGCTTCAATGTACTGTCAGCAGTTTGAGCCTTTCTCATCTCTTCTGGATGAGTATTGATGATAGTGTCCTCCTCTTTCTTAGAGCTTGCCCTGGTCTGGACTGTTGCCATCACTATGGGTCTTATAGGTTCTCCTAGAAAGAAAGACATATCTACATCCCAGTATTAATGGGTAGATAGGGTTGTCCATCACTGCTGCTTTGATTTCTCCTTCCACATAGCGAGATCTTATGTTGATTCGGGCTATGGGCAGTGTCATGGTTCCTGCTCCCTTGACTGGTCCTCTGATTTCCACTGTTTCTGTGGTTATCTGTTCCGGACTCACCAGAGAAGAGCACACTACTGAGTCAAAGTCCAAGCCTGTATCATATAAGCACAGTACTTGGGTGCCATTCAAGGTCACTTCCTCACAGACAGGGGGATGATGGAGGTCATTCTGACTATCTGCCAGGTCCTTCCTTCCCTTGTTCTCTGTTGTAAGGCATGCAGCGTGATGAGGAGGGTTTTTCCGTCTGCATTCCGCAGTATTGTGGTTACTCATTTGGCAAGATTTACACCACTTTCCTTCCTTTCTTGGAGGTTTCTTTTCTGATCCTAGAGGGTTTTTGTCTTTATAATCAGTTCTGTTTATTTTCTTGTTGGAATTGTCCCTGTGTTCATAGTTGGTAAAGTTTTGTGAAGGTTTGAAGTTCTCACCCTGCTTCTTCTTATTTCCTGATACTTCTGACTGAGCTGCTTGATATCTTTCAGCCATGGTTAAAATATCTTCCAATCTCTCAGCTCCTTGTTCCATAAGAAATTTTCTCATTTCTTGAGGCATGGATTCTCTCAGTTGCTCCATCATGACCATTTCTTTTATATCTTGACACTTTCCTAAGCTAATCCATTTTGTCAGATAAGTTTCCAATCTGGCAGAAAACTGGTGATAGTTTTCTCCTGGAAGTAGCTTAGCAGTTCGGAATCTCTTTCTATAAGATTCAGAATTCTTTTCGTACCTGACCAGTAAAGCTTGTTTTAAGATTTCATAATCTTCCTGGTCTTCTTTTGAGAGTTTTAAATAAACATCGTATGAAACTCCCCTCAACCCCTGAGATAGCTTAAGGCTCCATTTTTCCTTTTCCAATCCATAGGTAGAGGCCAGTCTCTCATATCTATCCAGGTACGACTCAATGGCGTCCTCTTTTTCAATAAATGGATCCAGGTGGAAACTCATGGCTCCATTTGCCGCGCTATGGTTGGAGCTACTCTCAGAGTGAGGTGAGCTAGCACCATGATTGCTAGCTGCTCCCTGGAGTTCAAGTTCCTTTAAACTTAACTCATGCGCTCTTTGTAACCTTCTTTCTTCAGCTTCCAAAATTAGTCTCTTTTCTTCTCTTTCCAGTCTTTTGGCTTCTCTCTCTGCTTCTAATTTCTTAGCTTCAGTCTCAACTTCCATTCTTTTAGTCTCTCTTTCTGCCTCTAATTTCTTAGCTTCAGCCTCAACTTCCATTCTTTTTGTCTCTCTTTCTGCCTCTAATTTCTTAGCTTCAGCCTCAACTTCCATTCTTTTGGTCTCTCTATCTAAATATTTATCCACTTCATTTGTGATATATCGAATTAGAGCATCTCCTGTCATACCCAAGTCTTTTCCTTCCTGCATAATCGCAGCTCTAAACTTCACCAATTCAGCCATGATGCTTACTTACCAGAGGGTATATAATTTTATCTTCACTAACAAACTAACTTAATTAAAATCAATTAATTACTTTGAACAAGACAAATCCTTAAAAACCTTGTGAGCGTTTCCTATTTACTTCGTACTCAATGGTACTACTATTACAAACAAATTTCTAAGTTTTTAGAATTTTTTCCAAAAAAAAAAAATTTATTTTTACAAACTATTTGTGGCTCAAGATAGAAGAATACATAGATAGTGGCCCAGGATACAAAATAATATCCCGCGAAAGAGCCCCCAATGTAGCGAAAGGTTTTCCTAGTATGATAGTAGTGGTAGAGCAGAAGTAGAATCTCTCTCCAGAAAGTATGAAGTTCCAGTGCCCGAGAAGTACACTGGTATCACAAGTGAGTTACAGCTGTGAATACTCTGAGCTGGACAATAGATTTAGGCTTCAGAAGTATAAGATGCTACTTCGCTATCGTAACCCTATGTGATATTATAATTAAATTAGAAAAAGTAACTCAAAATTTAACAGTTTAAAATTTAACAAGTCAAATGAGTACAATTATCCAATTTATTATGTACATCTATATATTCTTGTAATGATAAATGGGTGTTGGAAGATGGTAAAATGTATGATTATTTACAGTTACAAATTAAAATAACTAATAGAAAAAGTCTTGGATTTATCTTCCACTGAATTTATAAAACAAGTTGTCACATTATCTCTTGCCATCTAGTTTTCATCATTAGAAAGTCGTTTTAGAACTGCTCACAGGATTTGTTGGATGGAAATATATAAACTCAACTTTATCCACGTCTGCTCGAGGTTCCTCCGACACACTGGAGTACGGAAGACTTTCCTTCAGCCCGCCCTATAACTACGGGGGACTAAGGTGTTGAAGTTTGGTTGACCTCTAGGCTTCAGTGAGCTGGATCAACTTCTTCAAGTCTTTAGTTTCTCGCTCAGGAATGATCATAAACATTGATCATAAAAACCTGGAACAAGAAGTAATAGGTGGCCATTGTTCTAACAATCTCACCACCCTCTGCTGTTCATGATGCGACCATGTCTTCAGTGTTTGTATGTAAATGAATGAATCATGGTAGTATATTACAGAGATAGCATGATAAGATAATGTATAAGGTGCAGAATTAACAATATACATGAATAAATCACATGTTATGATACATGGGTACGATATAACCTTTGCCTTCCACTTATGGATGTCAAGTCACTTATGTACTTGCTGGTATGTCGTAAGCTTCCAGGCAAGAATTAGCCATAATATATTTGGCTAACCAATTAATGGTTATGCTTCCTGACAATGCCGGTGAAGGTTATCTCTGGTTAGCGTCATTCCCTTTTTTATTATATCTGCTACAATCAATCAGAAATAAAATCTGAAATAAAATGATATTAGTAATACATATATTTTTAATAAACTTACATACCCTCTTAGGATTAATAAGCTCACGGTGAGACTGTATTGGCTTAACTTAATCTGCCCTGCATGCAGCGTGAAAATAGAACTTTTCTTGCAGAGGCTGTCCTCCAGTTTCTCACTCTGGCTTCTGGATTTGGTGTGTGATTTACAATGCGCCGCTCTGTCCTTATATTTCAGTCTCTCGCGCGTACGAGAAAGCAGCTCCCAAATTCCCCAAAAGATTTTAGTTTCATCTCCTGTTTTGAAGCTATTTGAAACAATCTGTGCTTTTCCTGTACTCGTTTTTCTCTTCTGTCACTCACACACTTATCTCCTTCCTTCCTTCCTATATATCATTTCCTTTTCCCCATATGGGGCTTTCATTACATATAAGTTTTATACAATTCCGTTGAGGCTTGTTAGTGTAATAAATTTTTAAAGATTATTAGCTAACTTTTAGCCGATGTGATGAAGGTGAAAAATATTAATTATCTTTAAAACTATTTATATTTGAATAATATCCTTTTGGATATAATTCCTAGCCTATCTCCTTTGTTGAGTTATATTTATTTAATATTATTCCAACCATGCGTTCTCCTGTAGTGAATAATTTAATGTCCAGTAAATGCAAACTTTTAAAGTCGGCCATACATTCCTATATAGCTATTTTCTCATTCTTCAGTAATACTGTATGGCTTTTAACCGTAAGTCACATTTCCGCTGTCTACCAACTTCAAAGAAAGACCGCAGCGCTGACCTTGCGCTGGTGTGTGTGGGTGTCGCGTGGGCGTGTCGCGCTACAACCAAGCAAGTGTTTACCAAATCTCGCTACACGGATTAGAATAAGAACTCGTCGTTCTCTCTCCATTCCACAACTTTGTTTCTCACTAACACTACTACTTTTGGAATATTTTAGTTGAATTATTTACAGTGTGTCCCAAAAGTCTGGATTCATAGAGAATTCGGCTACTTCTTGTCTATGTGAGGATCCCTGTCTTGTGTACATGAGAACAATCTTGGTGCGTTAATCTGCTGCAAATGTCGAATCCATATTGGCACAGACAACAATTATTACATACATTAGAAAGGCGAATAAATTTAGATAAGGCAAATTGCCTATATTTCCAGACGTTTGGCCCATCCTATATTTTCAGACGTTTGGCCCATCCTATATTTCCAGACGTTTGGCCCATCCTATATTTCCAGACGTTTGGCCCATCATATATTTCCAGACGTTTGGCCCATCCCATATTTCCAGACGTTTGGCCCATCCTATATTTCCAGACGTTTGGCCCATCCTATATTTCCAGACGTTTGGCCCATCCTATATTTCCAGACGTTTGGCCCATCCTATATTTCCAGACGTTTGGCCCATCCTATATTTCCAGACGTTTGGCCCATCCTATATTTCCAGACGTTTGGCCCATCCTATAGTTATTGACTAAATATTATGTGTAACCATGTG